>LAZP02000034.1:0-21947 GCA_001272575.2 Ophiocordyceps unilateralis | reverse complement strand
AAAAAAAAAGAGGGGGGGGGGGGGAGATGGAATCAACCGGACGATGTCAAACTAAAAAGGAGGCCTATCTGCGAGAGGGATATGCTGGTAGTAACGTGCGTATGTATGTACGCATGTGTGAAGCAGACAAACTGGTGACCGGCAGGACTCCAAGCCGCATTGCATTGTTCGTCTCATGGCAGGCTGGCGTTTCGTTTGAGTAGTGTATGTACGACGTGGCTAGGCGCCGTGCATAGTACCTACCTACTAGGTCAAGGCATTGTACGCCTCCGGACGGGCGTCAGAATGAATATCCCTGGAGAGGTAGGCACAGCGAACGAGGACTGTGAGAGAGAGTATGTTTGTAGCGTGCCGTGCCGGACTCCACGTTACATGGGCCAGAGGAGCCGTGACACATAATTTCCACGGTACGGGCAGCCTATCTCATCCGGCCGGGGGAAGGGATAAGACGGAAGAAATAAAGAAAAAAACCTTGGGAAGGGGGGGGAGAGAGAGAGAAGGAAGAGAAAGGAAGGATAGGATATTGGCATAGTAGTAGTGCAATGCAGTGACGAGACGCCGCGAGTTCATGACTAACACACGCGCATATTCCCATCCTTTTTATGCATCTGGCCGTCGTCTACCTACCTACTACTAGGTCCTGCTTGCCCTAGACAGACGCGTACATACATATATACATAGGTAGGGTGGTGGCGTCGTGGAATCCCCCTTTATTCCCCTCGTGCTCTGGCGCGCACCAACAAGAGGAAACCCCTGGCCTATCGTATTTACGGCCTCGGGCAACCAAGGGGCGAGGGATAGTAAGATGAGCGAGTAAGTGGATGTAGGTAGAAGATAGATGCGTAGTGTAGGTAGGTAGGTAGGTAGGTACTAGGAGAGAGAGAAAGACGGGAGAGAGTGATGCATAGGTAGGTAGGTAGGTACATACCTAGGCAGGTGCATGGAATAGAGTCGGGAAAGAGTCATGGTCCGGGCGTTTCTTTCCTCATCTCTTGTTTTCGTCTTTGACTCGCTTTTTTATTAAGGCAGCCGCCACACAGCCTATGTGTACACTACACTACTCTACACTAAACTACTTAACCTTCCTCCTGCCTTCCTTGCTCCTTCCTCCCTATATACACCGCACACGCACACACTCGCACACGCGCGCGCACCCACGCACACACACACACACACACACACCCTCCCCTCCTTTTCTTCGTCCAATCCTATATCTCATCTCCTCGCCGTACCCCCGCAATCTCCCCGTCCTTTTTTTTTTTCTTTGTGTCTCTGCTCAAGCGATTTCTTAATCCTTGGCCTCGCTCGCCATCCCTTCTCGAGCTCCCTCTTCTCGTGCCTTGAATCTGCCTCGTCGTTCCTGCAGTGCCGTATTCGTATGCGGCCGTCAAGAGACAAGAGACAAGACGAGATAGGCATATCGAGACAACCGGCTCAGCTTTCTTTTCTTTTTGCTCTTTTTGGCCCCCAGCTGCTGCTACACCCACGTGTGGCGCTCTCACACTTGCTTTTTCCCGTTTGTCGAGCTTGCCTATTTCCATCGCGAGAAATCCTCACGAACCTCCCCTACCTGGACAAGCTGTGCCTGGACACTTTCTCCCTCTCTCTCCCTCTCTCTCTTTTTCTACGCCCAGCGATTGGAGCGCCCCTTATCGTGTCTTCCGATGCGTCGGACGTGACCGTCGCGCCTCGATCTTGACAGAGACGGCCACGACGCTATGACAACCATGGCCATGTCGACGCCGCCTATAAACGTGCCCAACCCCGTCCGCGGCGGCTCCGACGAATCCGCCGCCTGGACATCCCTTCCCGCCGAAGAGCAGCGCTCCGTTTGGGATGAGACGGAGCACAAGTTCTGGCACGGCTTCGACCACGAGCAGGACGCTCTGCGCGCTAACCTAGAGAACAACTACCAGAAGATGACGCTCGGCATCCGCGTCGAGCTCGGCAGCCTCGATGGCCGACGCGGGCTTCTCGTTGAGGTGCGCGACCGTCTATCGCGCGAGCTGGCTTCGGTCGACGTCGAAATCGCCCGGCTCGTCAACGCCTGCGAAGTCCAGGCCACCCACCTCGTCGCAATGGAGCAAGACTATCGCAAGGCCGAGCAGGAGAGGCTGGAGAATCGCGACAAGGTCGTCCGCAAGATGGAGACCTTCTTCCGCGAAAAGCGCGGCGACGGCCCCACCTCGTCGGACATGACTCGGGCCCGGGACCGGATGGTGCGTCGTCTGCCCGTGCCACTCGTATCGTCGCCCCGAGCCGGCCACGAGGAACGTTCTCCGCGTCATGCCCTGCCTGCACAGGCGACCCGCCCCATGCACGCCCACGCTCCGCCGCCGACGCCACTAGCGCAGGTGCAGGCGCAGGCGCAGGCACAGGCACAGGCACAGGCACAGGCACAGGCACAGGCACAGGCACAGGCACAGGCACATGCTCAGGCTCAGGCACACGCACACGCACACGCTCAGGCCCAAGCCCAGGCCCAGGCGGCGATACAGACAAAGGCCTTGGGTCCGGCTACACCCACAGCTGCGTCCGCGGAACTGGCCAGCCCTCCTTACCCCCTTATCAACGGCATCCAAACCAGATCATTGCCCAGCTTGCACCGTCCGTCGGAAAACCTTGTCGATGTCACCGACGCGGATGGCAACGTGCTCGGCTCTGTCCGAAGGATCGAACCGTGGAATCAATGGGTCAAGGAGATTCAGGACCTACCCATCAACCGCAAGGTCAAGATTCGACGCGGCAGAAAGTTTAGCCAGGAACACCTGGCCAGCATCTACGATCGCTCCGAGGGAAAGGGCGTCAAGTGGCTGTCGTGTATGATTCAGGCTACCGGTGAGATACAGTCGCGCCGCTGCCACTCTTGTGACAAGAATCAAGGTGCTTTCGACGAATGCGTCATCCTCGGCGGCCCCCTTTTCCCGAAATGCGGAAACTGCGAATGGAACCGCCAGGGATGCCACATACCCCTCGTGACAAAGTCCAACAACGCCGGCTTCCTCATCAACGGCCGGTCCTGGAAAAGGCCGCTCGATATGCAGCCGGACGCCACCGCCATGGCAAGCAATGCAGAGGGGCTGACCAAGGAGGCCCTGGCCGCCCGGGTTGCCGGCATCGCCCAGGCTGTCATGGAGTCGGCGCGCGGGCCCCAAGCCGCTACTGAGCTGGCCGAGGACCGTCGCCAGCCGCGTGAGAGCCCTACCAAGCCGGAGCCAGTGGTGCAGATGCCGACGCCACAGGAGCCCCGGGAGCACTCCTTCACCGCAGCTACCACCCTTGGTTTCCCGACACCCAGCGCCCTCGTCCCCTCCAATGGCTTCACTCCCGCTAACGGTTTCACCCCGGCCAACGCGCGCAGCAGGCCCCCGTCGAGACCCCCTTCGCGTGATATACCCACGCCCTCGGCCGCTTCCGTCGAAGGTTCCCCCGACGCCTCGCCGACAGCCCCGGAGTCGCTCGAGGAAATCACGCGCGAGAATTTGGTGCTGAGGCACAACGGCATCGTCTACACCTACCCTGAAATCGTTGAGGGCGTACCGCTGGCCAAGATCGACCAATCCCACCCGTATTGGGAGCTCGGCTGGCCCAGCATTAAATCCGTCATCGAGCCGCAGCTCGAGTCGTGGCGGGAGAAGAACATGGCCGCCCTGCAGGCTACCGCCAGGGGCGAGGGCGGCTCTGCCAAGTTCCAGACCGGCAGGCAGGTCAACCGGGGAATGCGCATCCTCGAGTTTCTCGAAAAGGGCGAGATCAGTCCCTATCAGCTGCTCAGCAAGAGATTCACTCATACTGGCAAGGGTGCCATTACCTCGTATGATACGCTCTTCCGCCTGTGCGAGACGCTATCGGAGCTGGCCAAGTTCAACCTCGACGTGACGCCGGTCGAGTGGCTTCGCCATCGGCTGCACGAGATCAGGTTGGTCAAGGGCTCCAGCTTCAACGTCTCTAAGACGATTCATGATTTCTATCACGACCCCAAGCTATCGGCGCTGCGGAGCAAGAACGGCTACAAGAGCATCGGCCGTCCGTCTGGCTACAAGGCGACGCAGAGCGCCACCCCATTGTCGGCGTCCAAGAAGCGCAAGTCAATGCACTCGCACGTCGGCACCCCACGTGGGACGCCCCCTGCCAGCTCTCTAGACGTAGGCGGCCGGTCGCCGGTGTCCATGGACGACGGATCGACGGCAGCCATGACGCTCGAGGCGCCCGGCACGCCCTCGGACGCCCGCCCCATCAAGCGCCCCAAGCATGACTCCCCTCTGCCGTCGTCGGCCCCGGATACCGAGCCTCACGAATCGTCCGCTGCCGACCAGTCCGACAAGGACTCGTTGTGTGGTGCGCCGCTGACCAAGGACGACTGGCGCTTGTACCAGGTCAAGACGAGGCTCTTCACCAGCTCCATTCATGTGACGCAGTACTGGTGCTGGAAGGAAAAGGATCGGCTCTTTGAGCATCAGGTCCTTCGGGATCTGAAACCGGTTTCCTGGGGCTCCCACCGCACACCCATCGACTTCCATGTCCGGCCGGACGAAATTGTCGAGGTGAAGTGGAGCGTCGATGCGCTGCAGGTGCACTTGGTCATGGACTGCGCGAATTCCCAGGTGGCCCCGTTGGACGGCAAGCCTCGAGGAGACGTCATGGCCGCCTTCAAAAGAGAGAATACCATCCGTCGGTTTCTGAGATTCTGTCGTGACAAGGGGCTCAAGACGACCGAGGTGTCTGCGTCAGTCTGGCCCTTCCCAAACTGTGCTGTGTATGGATCTGCTGACTGCCGGGACAGTGATGAAATGGATGCTCAATGGGGCGCGATGCAGTCAGAACAGCTGCCGGTTGGAGACGACGAGGTCAGCAAAGAGCTGAAGGAGTAGCTCTCCCAGCCTGAGTGAGCCTCGTCGTTTCCCTCACTGCTGGAGCCCTCGGAGGATGAATCGGTTGACATGGCACACAGCTGCCTTTTCTTACCGCTTCACCATGGCGCGATTCGGCAAAGGTATAGAGAAAAGAAGTGTGGCATGGGAACTGACGGGTTGGGTGAAGTGACCGTTACAATCGAGGCCAGCCGCACCGTTCACGCTAATCCTCACCCAACACCGGCGACGACGCGTTGCTGCACCTTTATAAAAAAATCTTTTTTTTTGATTTTTTTTTTCATATGGCCAGTCTCTGTCGTCTGGTTTTCGGTAACAATATCGGTGTCTGTTTGATGTGGCCACGGCTGCTTTGGGGGTAGAAGACGAGTGACGAAGCGTCACCCCCCTTTTATTCTCCTTTCTATCTGGTGGAAGAAGATGAGCAGAGTTATTTTGCTAGATGATGCTAGAGGCGAGGACACAGACGCTATCGCCATACTTATACTACTACAGATAACGAGATTCCCCCCCCTTAACCCTGGGCACGGGCGCTGATTTATTCGTGGGCCCTTGCTCCGGCATCGCCGACGGGGAGTGGCCAGCGCCGATACCGGGGGTTGGGCCGCGGCGACTGGATTGTTTGTCGCTGCTTTTCCATTTTTGCTTTGGTTTTTGATGCGTTATCTTGCCATCGTCGGCTTCGCTGCACTGTGGCGCGGTGATGGGATCGTGGGATTGATACTTGATGATACGAGCGTTTTTACACCATCTAGGTGGCATTCCCATAGTGAACTTGGAACTTGGGGGGGTTTACGCCGCGTATCTTTTGGCATCGCGAGGTGAATGTGCTGCGCTTGTTGCGACCCCATCTCGAGGTGGCCTCGAGAGCCGGTCTTGGCAGGGGGGCTTGCTTGACGAGGCACGCATATTCCAGGATGGTGGATTATCCCCGTATGTGTATTCACACAGGTATGTACATTACGAAGCGAAGACCTCCTGCTGCCCGTTGCGAGCTACCTTTTGCGAAGGATCCGACGGCGAGTAGCAGTCGTAGCTGCGTCTTGGAGACCCTCGCCATCGTGAGGGAGCGCAGTGGGAGCCTCATCGCGGCCGTTCATCATCATCATCTTGTGTACGAGGGCGGCCTTGCACTCGAGGGCCTGCGGGTCATGATACTCCAGCTGGGTGGCGGGCGGCGCGAGCGGAGGGGAGCGAGGTCTCGTGGCGGCGGCGGGGGCGGAGGACAAGGTGCTGCTGGCGTTGCTGACGGCGCGGCCGAGGACGTGGCGGCGGCGGTGGGAAGGGGAGGAAGGGGGAGGAGGATCGTCGATGAGGCTGTTGAGCTTAGACGAGAGGGCTTGACGTTGGGCTTCTTTCCGTTTGCTGGCTTCGGTTGTCTTGTGGTGGGCGGCGGGCTGGGACTGGGCACGACGGGGGCTGGGCTCTGACGGTGCCGCCGGCTTTCTTGTCGACGGCGCGGTTGTGAAGTCGGCCGAGGTGGTCCTCACCGAAGGAGGAAGCTTGGTGGGAGAGGCCGAATCTTTTGTTTCCGACGGACGGGGCGCAGAGAGAAAATCCGAGTCGGCGTAGTGTCGACGCAGATCAGGATAGACGTAGGCATCCACGGGGACGTTGAAGCCCGTGGCGATGGACTCCCACAACCAATCCGCCGAGACGACGGGCACGCGCCAGCTGAGCGCACAATGCAACTTCTCCCTGCGCATGGCGGAAAGGTCACGACAGACGACTAGGCTAGTCTCGGGCGTAAAGTGCGGCTCGAACCGGGCTCCCAGCTGGGCCACGGCTCGGGCCAGCTGACTGAGCTCGAGACCGGTGAAGGCGGCGCTGCAGATGGTCAGGGCGTCGAAGCCGGCGATGGGGAAGAGAGGGAAGGGCTGGCCGAGGACGTGTTGGCCGGGGGGCACGAGACGGCGGCCGTGGAGGCATTGTTCCATGTAGAATTCGGTCACCATGTGCGTCTGGTCGTCGGGCGAGCGGGGGTGCGTCTCCGGCTGGGATGTTTGCGGTACGATGAGGAAGTGTCGGGCTTGAGGCGACGAGGAGAGGGAGTCGAGGCTGGGGGCTGCGGTGCCGCCTAGGGTCGCAATGGTTTCTTCGAGTACGGCCTGACGGGCTTGGTCGAAGCCGTGGATGGCGAAGACGCAGTCGTGGAAGACGCCGACGTCGGTGGCGACGGGCGTCGGAGCCAGAGACCGAACCTGGCTGGGCTCGTCCTCGACGGCTGTCTGCCGATGGTCGTCGTCGTTTTTGCCGAGGATGTCGGTCCAGAGATGATTCCTCTGTAGGGCGAGCTTCTTGCTGGCCGTCCTTCGGAGTTTGCGTACGCCCTGCTCGTGAGCCTTTTCCTTGGCGTCGCGCGCCCTTTTGCCGAGCGAGGTGCGTACGACGTCCTTTTTGATCCAGGCGCCGACACCCTGCTCGTGGGGGGGAAGCAGCGGATCGAACTTGGCCTCCTCGAGCATCATACCGCGCGCGATGCTCTGCTTGAGCCAGTCGACCGTCACCGTCGTTATCTTCCACGACTTGGCGGCCAAGAACTTGTTTCCCTCGGGCTTGCTGGCGATGAGGTGAGTGCATCGACGCGTCAGATCTCCCGTGTATCGCGCGCCGTGGGAGAGGATGGTGCGGGCGATTTCGTCGCGCTCGTCGCCGCCGAAGCCGGTGAGGCAGATGAGGAGCGACTTGTTGTCCTGCTGCTGCTGCTGCTGCTGCTGCTGCTGCTGCTGCTGCTGTGAAGATGACGACGACGAAGAACCATCGACGCCGCATCTATCGAGCGCACGAAGGGTGTGCTCGCGCTCGAGCCGACGTAGGTCCATGTTTTCGTCGTCGTTGCGCCATTGCTCCGATACGGCTTCGATCCACGAGGCTGACATGGCGCGGACATCTGGTCTTTCGCGTGCGACGTGACGGTATTTGGCCGTGTCGTAGTCGCCAACGATGAGGTGTGTCGCGTCGGGGGTAAGATCGTACTTGTGAATGCCGCCTAGCTCGGCCACCTTGTTGGCGATGTCTGTCTGGGGGGTTTGGTTCAGTGGGCTGAGAGGATGGGATGAGATAGGGGGGGGGGACTGACGCGTTGATCGGGCGGGATATTGGTGCAGCAGATGACGAGACCGCGGAAGGGATGGGCTGAATCGATGGAGTCGCGCTCCTCGTCCGATGACGGAGGCGAAGCCATTGCTGAAGCTTCAGTCGTGAGGCAATGAGATGAGAGAGAGATAGAGAGAGACGCGTCGCGTCTGACGGTTTACTATCCAGGTACATCTCCCAGGCCCTGTGCCATATTCGCACTGTGCGCTACGGGCTGTCGGAGTCACGGCACCGCCGCTGACGGCACCTCCACGAGCTGACGTGCAGCGGGCCGTGTGACCCTCAAGCACAGTGCGTCACTCACCCACCCCCCTTCTCTCGGGCCTGACTCGGGCCTCTGTACTCGAGAGGCGAGCCAGACCTCTCCCGACTCCGACTCGATCCCCCGCAGCTCCTCCAGCTTCCTCTCACGGCCAACGACGTTCCAAGAACCCGCCCGCTGGCCTCCTACCCTCATTCCCAGCAAGGTGGTTTTCCCCCACAGACCGACCGCCTGCCACTTGTTTCTTCCCCGTATTGCCCTGGAAGCAAAGCCGTTGGGGGGGCGGGGCGAGGCAGCGTCGGTGACAGAAACCCCCCCGATAAAAAAAATAAAAAAATCCCATCACTGAGAGGCCCCTTGCGACGCACGCCTTGCCAGAAGCCTCGCCGGCAAAGGTGCGAATCGACTTTCTCGACGGCGGCCGGGGGGCTGTTCCCTTCATCACTGCAGCGCTAGCAGCCTCTGGATCTTTTGGTGGCTCGCTCGCTTCCTCATCGCCACCCGCTTTGGGGGCCGGCGGATCGTGTCGGGGCCTCGAACAGCACGTCTCCCCTGTCGTATCGGCCCTCTCTTTTACGAGGCCCATCGGTGTTGGGAAAGAAGAAGATGGCTCCGGCTTCGAATTCGCAGCACAAGGTCCTGGTCGCCCAGTTCGTCGCCCTGACGGGAGCATCGGACCGGCAGGCTGCGAGGGTAAGTTTCTCCTCCGTCTAGATGGTTTTACCTCTCGTCTTGGCTTGCGGGCAATGACCTTGGGCGCTTCTCAGTATCTCCGATTGGCAGGGAACAAGATTAACGAGGCTGTCGATTCGTGAGTCTGCCTCTTCTCTTCGTCTTCTTCACACATCGTCTGCCGCTACCGTCCTCTTACTGCCACTGCCATCCTCCGCCAGTCGCATGCTTTCCGTGCGCCATACATGTCAAAGTGTAGCCGAGCTTCATCGACAGCTCGGAAGCATATGGTCCATTTCGCGAAACCCCTTGAGTCCGAGATATCCAGTCTGTCTGAGAGATCGGCCCCTCAACCCTTCGTCCCGTTCCGTCTCCCGTGCCCGACTTGGCCCGAGCCTCGAGTCTGAAAGAAACTTGCCCACATTTCAACATCATTCCCTTTCGGCAACCCATCGAGCGAGGCCCGGCTCCAGACGGCAGAATTCGACCCCAATGGCCCGGCCGAGTTGGCCCTGAGGCGGCCTGCCTTGTCGCAGTTGAGCGATTGCGTCGACCAGCTTGATGCACAGGGACCCCTTTCGCTAACGGAAATGCGACTCACAGCTTCTTCGCCTCCGGAAACGAGCCAAAAGGGCCATCCTCGATAGATACCAAGCTCGACAACCTCTTCAACTCGTTGCGAGGTGAGACAGCCAATGTCACTCATGCTCGCTCTTACTGAACGAAAGGTTCCCAGACGAAGAGAATGATGAAAAGGACAAGCTCGAGATTACTTCCACCATGGAATACCTTGGCAGCAAGTTAAAGGTCAACCTGGAGAACGCAGAACTTTTGGTCGTGTTGGAGCTGCTTCAAGCGCCAAATGTTGGCGAGATTACGCGCAGAGGTTTCGTCGATGGATGGAAAGTATCCGGGTACGTCGTGTCTATCAACCCTTGGTCGCGAGATCAGTTTGCTCTGTGACCGAGATCGAGTCTGACCCAGGCTTTCAGGGCTGGAGCAGCACATCAAGAGCATGCTGCACACGTTCGGAGGCTTGTTCAATCCCTCTCGTCGGACCCGGCCTTTTTCAAAAGGATCTACCGATACACATTTGTTGTTGGGCGTGACCAGGATCAAAAAGCCCTGAGCCTCGAGAATGCCCTCGTATACTGGAGCATGCTTTTCGCTCCGCCGGGTAGAGCATGGAAGACGAAAAAACATGACTGGCTTGAGCTGTGGAAGGAGTTCCTCAACGACAAGTGGACCCGGTCCGTCAACAGGGACATGTGGAACATGACGCTCGAGTTTGCCCTCAAGACCAGGACGGACGAGTCCTTGTCGTTTTGGAGCGAGGATGGCGCGTGGCCTAGCGTCATCGACGACTTTGTCTTGTGGAGCCGAGAGAGGCTGGGAAGCAAAGCCGAGTCGATGGACACGGACGACGCTTGAAGCAATGCTCAGACGGTAGAGCTGTCGGGCTGCGTGCAAGGAGACGGATTGAAATCGTTCAGGAGGTCTGATTGACAGATACCAGAGGCGAACGCGTACCATGACGCGATGGTTACGGTGGTCCAGACATGAGACTTATGATGAATAGAGGCACGGCTGAAGCAGAGGAGCCGGTAAAACGAGCATCCTCCTTACGGCACTCCAGAATGAGCGCTAAGCCAGTGTAGCGAAGAAAAGAAGAACAGTCTATATCTACCCGGGTGGCAATAAGGGCGAGTGGTAGAGAGGCAAAGCTCCATCGAGCTGCGACGACGTCGGGCCACCCTTTTATTATACAAGGCAGTTTCATAGGCCGTGTCCGTGTCGTACACGGTCTAAGCCTCGGTTTCTCCAACCTCAGTGCCATGAGGGGTCGCCTCCCAACGTGCTCAACCTCAGATGAATGCTCCCTTCGATGGCACGAGTCTCGGCTCAAAGCTCGCCTATGTCATGGATCCACTTGGGCGGGCCAAACCTGGACAGGAGTTGGAGCGTATTATCGCCCAGCTTGACGTGCACGGCACGAAGCATGCGCGGTTCGGACCGGAGGATCTCGCGGACCTCTTGGTGGACATGGACGGAGGAGTCGTAGCGCATGACGAAGTGATGGCCGTGGACCTGCTTCATCTGGTTGATGGAGATGGGCTTGGGGAGGGCGTAGACGCCCCAATTGGCGATGCCTCTGATGACGCCGCCTTTTTTCAGGATGACGGCGCCGATGGTCTTGATGATGCTGTCAGAAGGGCATCGGGTTAGTAGCGTCTCGCTTCGGGGCGAGGATGATGGGGACAGCTTGAGAGCGCGCGTACGTCTTCACCTCGGGCACTTTGCCTGGTCGGACCTAAAGGAAGGGGGGAAAAATGTTAGCGAGGCGGCGATGAGAAAGAGGCGCGGGGGGGGGGGGGGAAGAAGAACGTACGATGCCAATGGTTTCGTAGAGCATTCTGACGGCGGCATTTGAAGCGGCCGTGATTGGTTTCTTCAGGATGATGAGGATCGCGAATTACCTAGGTGGGCGGATTTTACGGCCGAGGATTCGCCGGCGCGACAACGGCTGGAGTCGTGGCATCTTCACACTGACGACAAGGGTTAGGGTTATTTCGGGTACGTGCAGGCAATATGAAGGTATGAATTTACACGTTATTCCCCCGATATTCCATGCGCATCTCGTCTTTCTACTATCTTAAGGCTCGTCTCACAACTGCCTCTTGGACAGGGCTCTCCATATCTTCCACGGGAGCCTCCAGCCGCCGCTCCTCACGGCAAAGGGATCAAAATTCACCTTTTGAAGGCTGTTCAGGTACAGGTCTGCCGGAACGGCTTCCAAGAAGACGCCGAAGCTGCGATGCAAGTCGGCCTGCGCGTCACCGTCTTCCCCGTCGACGTGCTCAGCTTCTCCCTGGTGCTCAAACTCGTGGCCTGCGTCCTCTCCCTGCTTCAGACGCGTAAACATGTCCCTCGCGGTAAGTAGATGATGGTGCGCGCGGGTTGCGACCTTGAAGACGGCGTCCTGGAGGCCTGGCGCGTGTGGGCCCTTTCGGAACACGTCCTCTTCCTTGACGCCCGCTTCGGCCATGATGTCGAGGGGTAGGAGGAGGCATGGCTCCCGCGTGCTAGGGGCTTCGGCGCCCAGGGGCGTCTTGATGCGCTGGGAGGGAGAGGCCAGGAAGGGAATTCCTCGCAGCACCGCGACTATGCCGCAGGCCTTGCCGATGTGGCTGGCTAGATGGTCGAGGTGGGTGGAGCGCAAGGGCATGAAGGCGAGAGTGGTGTACATGATGGTCGAGTACGTATTCTCGCCGTAGTCTTCCAAGGCCTCGAGATTCGAAAAGGGCCGGTTGTCCATGTGCTTCTGTCTCGTCTTTATCAAGCGCGAGATCCAAAACTTGATGGACTGTCTGGTCGCGCTGCTGCCGACGCGCTGCTCCAGCTCGCACAGCCCTTTGTGTAGAAGGATGCAGATGGGTTCGCGCGGAGGTCGGTCGGCAAAGGTATGTTGGAGAGATTCCTCCCAAAACTTGACGCGCATCGCCCCGATGATGGGCTTCGACACGAGCTCCGGGAGACGGACGAGCTCGATGTTGAGGGTGCGCAGAGCGGTGTAGGCATCGCGAACGGTGTGAGGGACGAAACGGTGGATGAGATGCGCGTCGTAGTCGCTCTTGCTGAGACGTGTAAGCCGATGAGAGGTTGTCCCCGCCCGGCCCCCCCTCTAACCCCCCAAAGGCCGTCGTCGTTGTTTGCGCTTACTGAAGCTGCGTCAAGCAGTAGCTTCGTGCGGGCGCGATGTCGGCCTCCGTCACGTAGGTGCGACGACGGCCGCACACGAGCCTTTTGAGGCCATTGACCGTGAGTGAGGGCCGATGCATGCAGAGAAGGCAACGGAGCTGCGAGAGAGGCCCGGGCCCTTGCGGTTCGATGGCGGCCGCCTGAAGCTTGGATTCAACCTTCAACTCGCAAAAACCATCACAAGCCAATCAGCTGCTGGTTGATGACCATGACGTCAAATGGGTGGACCAGGATTGATGACGAGGTCACGTGGCACTCAACGCGGACCAGGCGCGCCCCGAAAAGCTGGCGCGTCTCCCCTTTTGATTGGGGATTGAGCTCTCCCCGTGACGACGGCCAGCCATGGATTTTGCGGCATCGCAGCAGCCTCCTTCGAAAAAGCGGAGGTTTTTCAAGACCGTCGTCTCCGAGGACGAAATCGACAATGTCACCGTGTCCAGGGCGACGGACGAGAGCGAGCGTGTCGTCTTGGCCAATGGATCCGAGCATCAGGCGTCTGCAGCCTCGCAGCAGGCGTCGGACCCCGCCGTCGAGTCATCGTCCATGGCTTTCGACAAGGCCGCCTTGGAGAGTCTGATTGGTCACCAGTTGGACTCGGATACTCTGGCCGCGCTCCAGAATAGCTGCGGTAACAGCCTGGAACGGGCCGTCAACATGTACTTTGACGGCACATACAAGAAACTGGTCGAGTCTTGTTCGAAGTCGCTGGGAAAACGGAATAAGCCGCCGTCTCCTTCACAGACGAATTGCGGATCGAACTCCCAGCAGCCGGCAGCTGTGCGTCTCGACGCGCCGCCTTCAAGGTACATTGGTGCCTTTGGCATCGAAGGCTGGGCGACGCGGAGCGGAACCAACATCATCAAGCATGGCGACGCGGTCAGAATCGAACGCCAGAAGATTCAACCGCCCCGGCGGCCCAAGGTCAAAGCCAAGCTCGGTGTCAACCCTAGCACGCAGGCGCGTGCCGCTCCTATGGCGTCGCGCCGGATCGACGTCATTGTCCGTTTCACGAGCGAGTCGGGCATTGAGATCGGACGGCTGGCAAAGGACTCGGCCAACTGGGTGTCGACGTTGATGGATCAGCGTATCTGCGAGTTTGAAGGCACCTGCGTCTATGCCCCTGAGCGCCTTCGCACGAATGACACCGTTTTTCTTCAGCTGCGCTGCTTCTTGCTGAATACGGCGTTCGATGGACCAAACGTCAGCCTCGCTGATGAACGTCCTACGGGCCTCTACGAGCTGGGCGAGACTGCGGACGAGAGGGAGCTCAGACTGCGCCAGGTGGCCCTGGTCAGGCTCTTTCAGGAAATCAACTTGCAGCCGACCGTGTCCAACGCGACGGCCAAGGATGGTCGCAATGGCCTGCTCAAGGTGGCTGAGAGGGACGAACAGAAGCACAAGGATGCCAGAAAGCCCCCGACCCATGGCGAGGGGTCGGATTCGTCCGAAGAGGGCGAGGATCTGGAGCAGGACCAGCTCGATGCTCTGTACAAGAAGGCCCAGTGCTTCGACTTGGCCACCCCGGAAGCCGAGCCTGCCGACACGTTTGCGTTGACGCTTCGTCCCTATCAGAAGCAGTCTCTTTACTGGATGATGGCAAAGGAAAAGAACGAGAGCGGCAACCGGGAGCGTTCGATGCATCCGCTGTGGGAGGAGTACGCTTGGCCGGTCAAGGATGTGGACGACAAGCTTCTGCCCCAGGTGCAAGGCCAGTCGAGCTTCTACGTCAACCCGTACTCGGGCGACCTGTCGATCAACTTTCCGGTGCAGGAGCAGCACTGTCTGGGAGGCATCCTGGCCGACGAGATGGGGTTGGGCAAGACGATCCAGATGCTCAGTCTGATTCACACCCATCGATCCGAGACGGCTCTTCAGTCCCGCATCTCGGCCGGCGGCGGCATCTCCAGTGTGAACCAGCTACCGAGGCTGGCGGCCAACTCGGCAGACATTCTCCCGGCGCCTTGCACGACCTTGGTCGTCGCGCCCATGTCGCTCCTCGCGCAGTGGCAGAGCGAGGCTGAGCGGGCCTCGAGGCAGGGCAGCCTTAAGATTGAGCTCTACTACGGCAACGACAAGTCGAACAACCTGCAGACGCTGTGCTGCGGCGCAAACGCAGGGAGCGCTCCGGACTTGGTCATCACCAGCTACGGCGTCGTCCTCTCCGAGTTCAGCGGCGTCGCGGCCAAGAATGGCGACAGGACCTTTCACAATGGCCTCTTCTCGCTGCGCTTCTTTCGCGTCATCCTCGACGAGGCCCATCACATCAAGAACAGGGCGTCCAAGACGGCCCGCGCGTGCTACGCGATAGCAGCCCAGCATCGGTGGGTGCTCACGGGTACGCCCATCGTCAACCGGCTCGAGGACCTGTTCAGCCTCGTACGCTTCCTCGGCGTGGCGCCGTGGGACAACTTTTCGTTCTGGAAGACGTTCATCACGGTGCCGTTTGAGGCCGGCCACATGGTCCGCGCGCTCGACGTGGTGCAGACGGTGCTGGAGCCGCTCGTGATGCGGCGGACCAAGGACATGAAGACGGCCGACGGGCAGCCGCTGGTGAGGCTCCCGCCCAAGGAGATGGAGATTGTCAAGGTCGAGCTGTCGGCTCCCGAGCGGGACATCTACGACCACATCTTTGAGAGGGCGAAACGGACGCTGTCGCGGAACGTGGAGACGGGAACCGTGATGAAGGCCTTTACCACCATCTTTGCTCAGATTCTACGGCTGCGCCAGTCGTGCTGCCACCCGGTGCTTGTCCGCAACCAGGATGTCGTTGCCGACGAGGAGGAGGCGGGCGCCGCGGCGGACGCGGCCGCCGGCCTGGCCGATGACATGGACCTCGAGTGCCTGATTGCCAAGTTTACGGCGGCGACGGACGAGGCGGTCGAGGAGAAGCACGTGTTCGGCGCCCATGCGCTCGAGGAGATTCGCAGCGAGGCCGACAAGGAGTGTCCGCTGTGTCTGGAGGAGCCGATGCAGGACCAGGTGGTGACGGGCTGCTGGCACTCGGCCTGCCGGAAGTGCATAGTCGATCTGATGAAGCATCAGAGCGATCGTGGTGCCGTTCCGCGCTGCTTCAACTGCCGCGAGCCGCTCAGCCAGAGAGACCTATTTGAAGTGGTGCGGCATGACGACGACGACGACGATGACGATGGCCCCGGCGATGACGGACCAGGGCCTCGCATCAGTCTGCAGCGGCTGGGTCTCAACCACTCGTCGGCCAAGGTGGCAGAGCTTATCTCGCAGCTGCGGGCCCTACGCCGATCCCACCCGACGATGAAATCCGTCATCTTCTCCCAGTTCACCTCGTTTCTCTCCCTCATCGAGCCGGCCCTCGACCGGGCCAAGGTCAAGTTTCTGCGGCTGGACGGCTCCATGGCGCAGAGGGCGCGGGCGGCCGTGCTGGACGACTTTGCCCGCCGACAGGGCTTCGGCGTACTGCTCATCAGCCTGAGAGCCGGAGGCGTGGGCCTGAACCTCACGAGCGCCGGCAGGGTCTTCATGATGGATCCGTGGTGGAGCTTCGCCGTCGAGGCCCAGGCCATTGACCGCGTGCACAGGCTCGGGCAGGAGAACGCGGTGCTGGTGAAGCGGTTCGTCGTCAGCGGGAGCGTCGAGGAGAGGATGTTGACGGTGCAGGAGAGGAAGAAGTCCATGTGAGTTGGTCCGGCAACCAAACAACACGGGGGTGGCTAACCGGCGCGGGGGATGACAGCGCGACGTCTCTTGGGCTCATGAGCGACGAGGAGAAAAAGATGCAGCGGATCGAGGATATCAAGGAGCTTCTGAGCTAACATGGTTGATGCTTCATCTTGGGAGCTTCTGCTGGGAAAATGGACATGGCTCTACTAGACGCGGGCATATTTCTTCGACTACCGAGGTTAAAGGCGGCGGCGCCACGAAGAGAAGATGTTTTCTCTGGACAAATCTCGACGTCAACCTCTAACAGCAACAGCATGATGCCCTGCGGCGAGAATAGTGTATTATTTCTATTGGAGAGACATGTTTCTAACGTCTACGATTCTCCTCTACAGCTTTATGACGACCTTGTTGGGAGCATCCTTCTCCTGCTCCTCGTCAAAGACGTTGATGTCGACACCCATGTCTACGAAGGAATCAGCAAGGCTCGGCGCAACATAAAATCAGGGGAAGAGGGGGGGGTTGCTCACCGCGGGGCACATTAAATCGCTTCTGATGGCGACCCATTTCTTGGATGACACGAATAGCGTCGTCGTCGAGCTCGACATGTTCGAAATTCTGCCGGATGCGGGCGGGAGTGACAGACTTGGGGATGACGGTCTGGCCGTCCCTCTGACACCAAGCGAGGATGAGCTGAGCCGGGGTGACTTGTCGTCCATTCGCTTTGGAGAGCCGGTCGGCGACGGCCTTGAGATCGGGAGCCTCGATGAGCAGCGGCAGGCCGGCCATGTTGTTTCCGAAGGCGGAGTAGGCGGTGGTGACGATGTGCTTCTTGTTGCAGTAGTCGATGAGGGCGGTTTGCGGGAGGCGCGGATGACGCTCGACCTGGTTGACGGCGGGGACGACGCCGGAATCTTGGATGATGGCCTCAAGCTGGGAAGAATGTGAGCGGATCTTGTTTGATTGGAAGAAGAGCTGGTTGAACTCACGTGCTCGATGGTGAAGTTGGAGACGCCGACGGAGCGGACTTTGGACTTGGGGAGCTCGGTCATAGCTGAATAGTTTAGAGGTAGGTAGAGAGAGAGAGTCAGCGGACTGCTAGAGATGGTGGTAAAGTAGGATCATATCGTATAATCATCACCTTTCCAGGTCTGGCAAATGGACACGCTCTGGTCGAGGACGATCTTGCCGTCTTCACCTTTGGGGAAGAGATGCTCGCCAGCCTTGAAAGCAACGGGCCAGTGCATGAGGTAGAGCTAGTCAAGACAGAAAGCCGACAAAGAATCAGCACGGCGCGGTGCCAAGGCTTGAAGAAGACGAACATCAAGATAGTCAAGCTGCAGCTCCTCCAACGTGTCGCGGAGCGCAGCCTCAACCAGGTCAGGCCGATGACAATGATTCCACAACTTGGAGGTGACGAAGATGTGACTACGATGCAGGCCGGGAATATCGTCGAGGGCCCTCTTGATACCTCGACCGACCTCGGGCTGGTTGGCGTAGACCTTGGCCAGGTCGAGGTGGCGATATCCCGTCACGAGGGCCTCGTAGACGCTGTCGGCCACGACGCCGGGAGCGGCTTGCCAGGTGCCGAAGCCGAGCTGCGGCATCGGGTGGCCGGTGTTGAGCTTGGTGGTCTTGGGCGAGGTCATGGTTTTTTTTGTTATTTTTTTTTTTTTTTGGTTGGTTGGTCCACAAACGAATCTCGAGCCTCGAGGGGCTGCGAAGGGAGGTAGGTATCGTCAGCACTACCTGACCTGCCCGACGAGTGAGGTGCCTACGGCAGGTACATGAACACCAGCAAGTGATGACCTGGAATCAATCTTGCCGTCGTGATTCTCAGCTACAGTTTCTCCGTTACAGGCCGACACACACGTGACACGAGCCCTGAGTGAGGATCATGATGGAACGGGAGTAGCAAAAGCGGCCACAGTATAGACGAGTTGCGTCATGAGCGGCAATAGGACGACCTCACCGCCTGTCAGAAAAAAAAAGAAAAAAAAGAAGATCAAGAGAAATCAGAAATAGTACATATGTAGCATGGTAGTTGAGTGGGCTGACGGGAAAAACCCTTGCTGCCGCAGTCTCGGCTTCTCGTCATCAAAAATTCATCAAGCCGTTCGTTAGCGGTCGTCAGCGATCGGCAGGTGCGGCGGCGTCAGGCTGCAGCGCCCTGAAAGGGCTGGAGCCACAGCCGGGCTACAGGCTGTGCACGACCCCATACCCAAATTTTTTCTTTGTCTCTCTCTCTCCCTCTCTCCCTCTCTCTTTCTCTCTCTTCTTACCCTCTCTCTCTCTCTCTCTTCTTACCCTCTCTCTCTCTCTCTCTTCGTTATTTTCTTGTTCCCTTTGGCTGATGTGATCCATCGTAAAGTCCATGCTTCATGCCCCTCCCCCTCCCCCACAGGCGAGTCCCATAGGCTCCCTCTCCACCATCTTCCACCCCCGCCCCTCCCCCCCCCCCCCCCTGGGCCCCTCCCCACCTCTGTACAGGCAGACATACCTGCCTTAGCTCCTAACCTACAAGAAGAGTCATCATCCATCGCCTTTTCCTGGTGCTGATTCCTCCCTCCTCCTCCTCCTCCCTCCCTCGCTCCCCAACGCATTTTGACCTTGGTCATCCCCTTCTTGGTCAATTTGGCCTCACGATGCTGTCCATGTCAGCCGCTGCGTCCGTCGCTTTACGGGCTGGTGCTCGCCGTGCCGTGGCCGCTCGACGACCATGTCGCGCTCCGCTCTTCGGCCGCGCCCTCTTCTCGACGACCAGGCCCATCTATGGTTGGCCTTCTGCGCGGGATCGGACGCGCGAGATCGTGACCCAGATGGTCAGCACCATCGGCAGCAAACGTGAAGGCCAGCAGCATCTAAAGCTGTTCACGTCGGTGTCGTCGCCAAAGTTCGCCGTCGTCAAGGTCGGAGGCGCTATCTTGACGGATCATATCGACGAGCTGTGCCGTAGCCTACTGATTCTCTACGAGCTCGGCCTTTACCCCATCATCGTTCACGGCGCTGGGCCTCAGCTCAATCGGCTACTGGAAGAGGCTGGCGTCGAGCCTCAATTTGAGGAAGGCATCCGCGTCACCGACGCAAAGACGCTCGGCGTCGCTCGCAAGCTCTTCCTCGAGGAGAATATGCGCCTGGTCAATCGTCTCGAAGTCCTCGGCGTACAGACGCGGCCCCTCAGTAGCGGCGTCCTCATCGCCGACTATCTCGACAAGGAGAAATGGCAGTATGTCGGCAACATCACGCGCGTCAACAAGGACGCCATCGAAAAGTCCATCCAGGCCGGCTACGTGCCCGTCCTCGCCTCCATGGCCGAGAATGAGGACGGCCGGCTCCTCAACGTCAATGCCGATGTGGCCGCGGCCGAGATTGCCCGCGCCCTGCAGCCTCTCAAGGTCGTATACCTTTCGGAAAAGGGTGGCCTGTTCGACGGCGGCAACCACAAAATCTCCCAAATCAACCTCGACGAGGAGTTTGACGACTTCATGTCCCAGCCCTGGTGCCGCCATGGCATGCGCCTCAAGATCAAGCAGATCAAGGAGCTACTCGACACACTCCCGCGCTCCTCGAGCGTCGCCATCATCCATCCGAGCGACCTGCTCAAGGAGCTGTTCACCGACTCCGGTGCCGGCACCCTGATCCGCCGCGGTAACAAGATTCGGAGGGTCACGTCCGTCTCCGATTTCGGAGACGTCGCCGGGCTCAAGGCCACACTGATCCGAGACCGGGAAGGCCTAGACGCCGAGGCCACCGTCGATCGCTGGGTCGAGTTCCTGGCCGAGAACCCGTTTACGGCCTATTTCGACGAGGCCCTGCAGTGTCTGGCCATCGTCATGCCGCCCGGCAACGGCCGTCCCATGTCGACGCTCGCCACGCTGACCATCACCAAGTCGGGCTGGCTGACCAAGGTTGCCGAGAACGTCTTCGCCGCCATCAAGGAGGACTATCCCAGCCTGGTCTGGACCGTCAACGGGGCCGACGAGAACCTGGCCTGGTTCTTTGAAAAGGCCGACGGCAGCTTCACCATCAATGGCAGTGTCCTCTTCTACTATGGCTGCGAACTGCGATCCGAAGCTCTCGTGCCGGTCTACGACGAATTCGTCGCCCACGGCAGGGCCATGCTGGGCGGCTCCAACCTCGAGTCCCGGCTCCAACAGGCCGCTCTGGCCGCCGCCAGCCAAGGCACCGGCCCAAGCACCGGCCAAAGCACCGGCCAAAGCACCATCCCGTCCCGGATCGCGCAGCAGGCCCGGGCCTTGTCCAGCCTTGCGCCGTTGCAGCAACGACGCGGCTTTGCCACCACCAATCCCAACCCGCCGCTGGGCAACAAGAACGCCACCAACAAGGAGCCGGCCCGGGTCGGCCTGGTGGGCGCCCGCGGATACACGGGCCAGGCGCTCATCGACCTGCTCAACGGCCATCCACACATGGACCTCCGCCACGTCTCTTCGCGAGAATTGGCCGGCCAGAAGCTGCAGGGCTACTCCAAGCGCGACGTCACGTACGAGAAGCTCGGCCCGAGCGACGTCGGCAAGCTCGCCAGGGACATCGACTGCTGGATCATGGCCCTGCCCAACGGCGTGTGCGGCCAGTACATCGAGGCCCTCGACGAGGCGGCCAAGGGCGGTGACAAGAGGAGCGTCATCGTCGACCTCTCGGCCGACCACCGTTTCGACACTTCGTGGGTCTACGGCCTGCCGGAGCTGACGAAGAGGTCCGACATTACGAAGGCCTCCCGCATCTCGAACCCGGGTTGCTACGCCACGGCCGCCCAGCTCGGCATTGCGCCCATCGTCGAGCACCTCGGCGGCGAGCCCACCGTCTTCGGCGTTTCCGGCTACTCGGGCGCCGGAACCAAGCCGTCTCCCAAGAACGACGTCGACGCCCTCCGCGACAACCTGATGCCCTACAGCCTGACGGACCACATCCACGAGCGCGAAATCAGCAATCACCTGGGCGCAAGCGTCTCCTTCATTCCCCACGTGGCCTCGTGGTTCCGCGGCATCCACCACACCATCAATATACCGCTCAACAAGACGATGACGTCGCGCGACATCCGCCAGATCTACCAGGATCGGTACGCGGGCGAGCAGCTCGTCAAGGTGGTGGGCGAGGCCCCGCTCGTAAAGAGCATCATGGACAAGCACGGCGTCGAGATTGGAGGCTTTGCCGTCCACAGCAGCGGGAAGAGGGTCGTCGTCTGTGTCAGCATCGACAACCTGCTCAAGGGCGCCGCCTCGCAGTGCTTGCGTGAGATCCCCCCTCCCTCTTCTTTGATCTTGCTCCTCGTCGTAGTTGTAGGAGTGGGCGTTGGGCTAACATGGAATCAGAAAACATGAACCTCGCCCTCGGCTACGCAGAGTTTGAAGGCATCCCCATTATGTAAAAGCGTTTAAACCTACATTCATATCCAGCGGCTTAGAAGCAACCAGTTCTTTTTTTTTTTTTCCATTTTTTTTCTTTCTCTCTCTCTCTCTCTCTCTCTCTCTCTCTCTCTGTCTCCCTTTTTTCCCCCGCTTCCATTTTCCTCTTCATCTTCCTCTTCCTCTTCCCTTTCTTCTTCTTCTTCTTCTTCCTTTTTTTTTTGTTTTTGGGTCACTCTCATCGCATGCCTCCTTTCTGTTCTTTTTTTTTCTTTTTTTTTTCCTGCCCTT
>LAZP02000339.1:0-21666 GCA_001272575.2 Ophiocordyceps unilateralis | reverse complement strand
CCCCCCCCCCCCCTTTTCCCCGGTTGAAAGCTTCAACGACTTGCATCTTTGAGGCTCCATCTGCCGGTTAGATATGTCCGTATCGCGAGAATGAAGAGACACGCAGACCGCCGTCCGTTCCCCCGTCTGACTGCTTCACTCTGTCTGACCTATCCATGGATCTTCCCCTCTTTCTGCAAGTCTAGGAATCAGCAGCAGGACAAATTGCCCACCCCCTTTTTTGAAAAATAGGAATAAAAAAAAGAAAAAATTAATAATAAACCAAAGACGCGTGTTTGCATATTCAAAAATATTTCCCATACGACTACTCATCCTTTGGCCTCCAGCTCAGAATCCTCGTCGTTTCATACATACTGGTGTCAAACTCGCATCCTTGATGATGTGTGCATGTACCGTGCAGCTGCCATGACCTCGAGGGCAGGAAAACGCACACCCCCCCTCCCATCAGGATTCAGGAGCAAGGCAACCGTCGGACCTGGGCTAGACGCGGATACAAAATAGATAGTCGAACCAAGAAGGAAAAGCTCTCACCCAGCCGTAAAACGGGACAGAGAGAAATGGGCGGGGGGTGGGTGAAAGGGGAGCTGATCACAAGTGCCCCCCCCCCCCCCCCCCTCTCCCCAGGTTTCCGTAAACAACGGTCATGTGCCGAACCAGTGTCATCGTCCTCTTTTCTCACCGAAGCTTACGAATCGTCTTCGCCCGTCCAGGGATCATTGAAGACAGACAGGCTATGGATACAAGGGCTCAGGGGGGGAAGCACGAGAGGAAGAACAGATTGATAAGAGAAAAAAAAAAACAGACCTTCGTTCCCTCACCAGCCGTTAAGACGATGATGGTAAAGGAAGAGGAAAATACACACACACACACACACACACGAACGAACGACAGTAGCATCAAACGCAAGTCTCGCGCTGTTTAGTTAGTCCTCACAAAGCAAACCACTCTTTTCCTCAGCCCAGCCGCCGCCGCTGCCAGCTCAGCCACTCCGAAGGCATGTCTCAAGCAAGGACGGTCAACGAATCACCGTCGACACAATGTGCCATGCATGTATTGTATTGTATGTGTGTATGTACGAGGAGGGCACGGGCCGGCTGAGATTCGTCATATCCCGTCATCATCATCATCATCATCAATATCCGCCTACGCGTATCCGCGGACCCGAGGGACTTTTCAAACAAGGCTTACGGACTCGGTCTCGTCCGCCGCCGCTTCTTGTCTCTCTTGCCCCTCCCCACACACACACACCTCTTCGAGAGGCGCCGAAAAGCCCTACGCGCGCTTCTTTGAGAGCCCCTCCTCCCCCCCCCGGTCACACGCTCGCCGTGATGGCCAGCTGAAAGAGGACGTGTGTAGTAGTGTGGCTGTGAGGCGGTCAAGATGCATCATGTATTGGCACATACAATAACTAATATAATGCACACTTCCTATATATTTCATACATGCTTAAAATTTTTTTTTTTTTAATTTCAAGGTATCTCCCAGTTTGTCTCTTTCTCCTGGTAGCTTGTTTGCTCACCGGGCTTCCCTTTCCCCCCTCTGTCTAAGCTTATCCGCGTAAACGCCCGACCTGGCACACTCTCCCTTTTTTCTAAAACGGGATATGCACGTCCATGCTTGCCAATTCCCCCTACTAACGCCAGGAAAAGGGCGTCCTCGACGGGCTTCGATGGCTACACCGGCCGGACTCTTCCTTTTCCCGAGCTGAGTGAGCTGCCGTGTTTCACGGAATGCGGAAACCAAAAACAAAAAGCACTTCGCGGACCTCGTGTGTCGGCTGTTGGCATGGCATGGCATGGCATGGCATGGCATTGTAAGTGTATATGTGTATGTATGTATGTATGTATGTATGTACGAGTGTCGTTTTGTGACGGTGTCCTCGGCCTACCGACACAATAATCATCATGCCATGCCACGTTGTATTCCGCGCCATGTTCGGAGCCTGAGGGCGCCGGAAGATGGACACACACCGCCATCCGTCGTCCATATCGTGCGTAACATATAGTTATTTACATATATGCTTCGGTAAGAATAAGTCGACGACGTGGCCAATCCCTTCCGAGACGGCCCCAATGCCCCGGGACACACCCGTCAAGCGCCTCGGCACCTCTCGCGGTCCACCGGCAACAGTCAGTCCGGCACAGAAGCGACGATAGCACTTGTCACGGTATCGCGAGAGTGCGCTTTGATGAAATGATCAGACTGATCCTCAACACCATACGGCATACACGACGACGTACATACATGCAGACATGCCCACATCCTGACCGCTTCCCACAATATTCCTGAGCACCGACATGATTGCCTCCGTCCTTCCTACATGGCCATGATACAATGAAGGCAGAAATAAATGAAAAAGAAACAAGAAAAAAGCGGTGAGGAGGGATTGCTTGGTTTCAAACCTCGTGAGCCCGCTCCCTCTCGCGGTAAGATCGCGGGTGGCGAGACTCCGCGTCTCTGACCCGAGATTCGTGCTCCTCATCGTAGTCGTAATCGTCGTCATCGTCATCACCATCATCATCATCATCATCACCACCACCAACAGCGTCGCCGTCTCGCCTGTGGCGTCTGCGCCTCTCACGCTCGCCTTCTCTCTCATCCTCCCCCCTGTGCCAATGGCGATGGTGACGCCGCCCACTCTCGGCGACTGGATCGCGTTCGCGGTCCCCATCGGCCTTGCTCCGTCGCCTCTCTGGCGTCAGAATCGGTCAGCACGCGGCTCGCCTCGGCACGAAGACGACGTCACGCACCTCTCAAGACCTGCGTCGCCGCGGCGTACGCCTGAATCTCCTCCGTGCTGAGAACGCGGAGGACGATGACGAAGTCGTCCCGGACCTCGAACCGCTCCTTACCGACGGTCAGCGCCTCTGGGTTGACAACCTCGCGATTGATCTTGGTCCACCTCGCACCCGGCGGCGCTTCTTTAAGCTTCTTGTCCTCCTTGTGCGGGGCGACGCCCTCGCGTATCGGGTTCGTGTCCTCGGGGAAGCTGGCGCTCGGCTGCTTCAGGATACCCTTGAGGGGTCTATCCTCGGCCTTGTCCCGCGGTGGGGAGACGACTCGAACCTGTTTGGTCGCCGTCGTCAGCGCGAGCTCGCGGCCTCGAGAAGAGTCGTCCGAGCCGCGTCTATTGGTGGGCGACGGCGAACTAGACGGTTGCCTGTCGTCGCCGCCGGCCTGCTGCTTCTCCCTGCTCCCCTCGCTGCCCTTGTCGGAGACGTCCAGGGCGGCGAGCTGTTCCTTGAGCTGCTTCAGGTCCGAGGCGTCGTTCGGATTGAAGACGGTGGATGCCTGGTGCCAGCGCGACGCCCGATTGCCATCGTCCGAGTCGGACGGAGACGTTGCGGCCTCGACTACCGCCTTGGCCTCGGTCTCCCGCCAATGACGGTCGGCAGCCTCTGGGTCTCGCCTGTGGCGGTCGACAATCTCGGGCTCTCGCCTGTGGCGCTCGGTGGCCTCGGCGGGCTCTCGCCAAAGGCGGTCGGCAGCCTCCGGATGGAGCCTCGACTCATCCCGAGAGGATGAGCCCCTCTCTCGGCCCCGCTCCCTCTCGGCGCCCG
The DNA here is from genome assembly GCA_001272575.2 of Ophiocordyceps unilateralis. Taxonomy (NCBI): domain Eukaryota; kingdom Fungi; phylum Ascomycota; class Sordariomycetes; order Hypocreales; family Ophiocordycipitaceae; genus Ophiocordyceps; species Ophiocordyceps unilateralis. The sequence goes on along the minus strand of LAZP02000339.1, from coordinate 18,106 downwards.
AAAGTGGAGAATGTTCCGCCGGTAGCTCGGCCGGGTCTTTCCGCCAGTCGCGGCTCTCGTCAGGGCTACGGCGCGTCCTCGGCTCCCTCGCGCCAAGCTGCCTCTTGTCGTCGTCCTTGACGAGTTGGGGCACGAGGCCGACGGCGGTGGCGGCAACACTCAAGCCGGCGGCTACCTTGTCGCGGAGACGGGGGCGCTCCCTGTCGGCCCCGTCGTCGTCATGCCTGCTCTCTCGCCTCTCATGACGATCCTCGACGGGCACAAATTCGTCGGATCGCCTGATGGGCTCTTCGGTCCGGACTTCGCGACGACGGTCCCGGGACGGTTCGACGGCATCCGTGCGGATGCCGAAACCGCGATGAGTGACGCTGTCGTCTTTGAAGCGGTCGAGGTCGTCCCGGATGCGGCGATCGTCGTCTCGGCTGCGGTGGCGGTCATCATCGCGACTGCGATGACGGTCGTGACGATCGTCGAGGTGAGAGGAGCGGACAGAAGACGCGTCTTGGTGCAGCGAAGGCGGACGGTTACGTCGCGAGCCGTCCCAACGATCAGAAAGGGCGTCTAGCTGGGTCGCGACGGTAGGCGACGGCGGAAGAGGAGCAGCTGGGGGCGGGTCGCGGGAGGGATCGAAGGTCCTGGGTATCTTGCCGAAGCCGCGAGTAGACGGGGGCGGGCCCATTCTGCCGTCATAAGGGCGGCTCGTGTTCATATTGTAGTTGCGACTCAGGTCATGGCTCGTGTTGACGTTGAAGCTGCGCTGGTCGGCGTTGTAGTTGACGTTGGGACGGTAGTAACCCCTGTCGACACTCCCCTGGCGACTCGGGCGCGAAGAAGAACGGTCGGCGACACCGAGATCATAGCGAGCAAGCTCACCGGCGTTGGTATACTGGTAGCCGTTGTCGCCATAGTCGACAGCAGCGGTGCTATGGCGCGGATCGCTGGGATAGACGACGGAAGGCCGAGAGCTGCGATAGGCGTCAACCTCGCGGGGACTCAAGAAGCGGCCCAGGTCGTCTGCGGCCGCCACGTGGTAAGGACGGGCCGTGCTGCGGGAGCGGATCGACGAGGCGGGCTGGGCGTAGAGCCGGTGGTCATCGTGGCGGACGGGGCTGCCGGCGCGTGTGGCAGACGACGAGGCGTGAGAACGATCTTTGTGAGGAGCGGCGCCGGAGGAGGTGGTTGTTGTCGTGACGATAACAGGCGGCCGTTCCGCGCTAGAATCGAGGGTAGACCGACGAGCGCGGGCCGAAGAGCGCTGACGATTGTCGGGCCCAACTGCGTAGGTGCGAGTGGTGGTTGGCACCCCGGCGGCCGAGGTAGAGGTGACGGAGGTCCTCGGCGTGGCAACGTACGGCCGGGCAGCAGCAGTGTCGGAGCCGGCGTAGAGCGAGCCGTAGCCAGAGCCGGGAGGAAGAGAGGCCCTGTTTGCGCGATGACGGTCTGACATGGCTGTCGAGAGGCGAGAGGGGGGGAAAGGGCAGGGAGGGAGGAAGGGGGAGGGGGGGGGGGTTAATCGAGAGAAGGGGTTCTCAACGAGTTGCGAGGGGCAGTGGCGATGTTATATTTCTATATTCGTACGTAGGCAGGTAGAGGTCGTAGGCAAGTATGCGATGACTTGGCACTACCGGGGGACTGGCTTCGATCAAGGGAAGGGAGGGTGTATGGTGTATTAGAGCTGAAGAGTCGACGAGGTATTCTCCATGACGCCCCTTGTCTCTCTCTCTCTCTCGCTATATACGGCGGCCCGCGAATACGACGGGGCTGGGCTTCGACGTTGCCAAAGCGACGCGACTCATTGGGTTCCCGTTGGGCTTTGCCGGCAGCTGGGACCCGACGCGGGCGAGCCGTTTGCGCAGATGAAAAATAGAAGGTGAAAGTTATTTTTTTTTTCTCTCTTGTTGGTGTTGTTGGTGCCCGTTTGTGCACAAAAAGTGGGCGCACGTGACTGCACATGCCGCCATCGCCAGATGCTGCACTTGGCCTCACTTGGCCTCACTTGGCGTTGATCTCTGCAAACGACACATGCCTTAGTACAGGTAGGTAGGCTACTACCTACCTACCAACCTACCTAGGCCAGCGACCCCATCGGATCCCACGGCGGTAGCACCACGGGTTCCTTGTCCAGCACCTTGCGCACCTCCTTGCTGCAGAAGCGCACATCGACGACGGCCTGGAAGACAAAGGCATCCATCCACTCGTCCGACATGACGTACCACCCCTCAGTGCCCGAATCCTTTCCCCAACTGTTCTGCACGCGCCACCGCGTCGGCTCGCCCGTTTCCTCATCGACGTGCACCGCTGTCAGCACCATGGCGTGCGTCATCTGGCTCTCGCCCGTCCGCAGCCGCTGCGCCTTGCTCATGCCCAGCAGCCCGTCCGAGGCCAGCCCGCCGAGAGCGTAGTCGATCAGGCCTGTGTCGAGGATGCCGGCCGCCCGGTCGCCGAACTTGCCCACGTCACAGCCGAAGAAGACGGGGAGACCGGCACGGAGCATCTGCACGCATGCGTTCTTCATCGTCGACATGGGGACGTTGATGTATCTCACGGCACGCCCGCCCACGACGTTGCCCAGTCGCGATACCGTGAGGAGCGTCAGAGGCTCGTGGCGGGGGTCGTCGACGAGAGAGACCATGCCTTGGATGGTTGACGCGCTGATTCGCATCTCGCCGCCGCTGAGATCGCGGGCAAACTCGCGTGGTTGCATCTGCACCTCGTGGCCCCGTCCGTTCCGATCCTGATACTGCCATCGGAAGGCCTCGGTCGGGCTCGGCGGAGGGCCCAGGAGAAGTGTCAAGGCCTGCTGCACCTCGGCCACCATCCTATCCTTCTCCTTGCTCAGCGTCGCCGCGCTCGCACCCTCGTCGTTGGCCATGCGCCGCAACCGCAGCGTCGACTCGCGCAGCTTATTCTTCAGCACCGCGTTGAGCGTGCCCGAGCTCTGCGCGTTCCAGCTGTCCGGATACAGCGACTGCGGCACCAGCCCGTACTTGTCCACCAGGTTGTGCACCATGTCCCACTGACCGCCGTCCGAGATGGGGTCCCCCAGCAGCGTCTGCATCAGTCGTCCGTCCAGCGGCTCGTCCGTCGTGTCCAGGGCCTGCTCGAGGAACCAGTTGGCCTTTTCCAGCTTGTCCCAATAGAAGAGGTAGGCCTGTGAGAGCTCGAATTTGTCGAGCTGGTACTTGCTCATGAGCGCGACGCGGAAGACGTTGGTCGACGCGAAGAGCCAGCATCGGCCGCTGCTTCGCTGGTTCGTGATGGGCGCCCCTTCTGAGGGGATGCGGATGTTGAAGACCTGCTGGTCTGCCACGCGTGCCGCCGGACTGCTGAGCACCTGCTGCGGGTTCGTCGAGCTGAGGGCCCTCATGGCGAGCCTGGCTATCATCAGTCCTGCCTTCCAACAGGATGGCGTCCAGCACACTTGACTCACCTATTCTTGGGATCCTTGAGGATGTGCTCCGGTCGCGCCGCCACCACCTCTAGCGGCAGCTCCTCTGCCTTGCGATCCTCGACCGGGCGTCCGCCCTTCTTCTCGTCGTAGACGTGCTCCATCTCTCTCAGTGCTTCTTCCACCGCCTTCTTCTCCCACGCAGGGCTGCTGATCTTGGACGGCTGGCCTCCCATGGTGTGGCGAGTCGTCGACGTTTGATGCCGTGACGTGAAACAAGGAGGAAAGGCGGACGACTCACCACTACTTATACCCACTCAACCCTCAACAGAAAAAAAAAAAAAAACGGGCTACCCTAGGCTCCGCCTCCCAATAAGTCTCAGACCAACGAGTGGCCACGCCTTTCCGTCTCGAGCAAAGATGGTGTTCCATCCCCTGCCGCTAACATCCACATGATGCCCCTGATAACGCCCTCGTCGTCTGGTCTTCTTGACGGGCGGTCACGAGCAATTCCGGAGGGTCAGCACCGGCCCGGCCCAGCCCCACACTTGCCCCATCGGGCACGGGCGTGACCGGCTGCCGAGGCCGAGGCCGAGACCGTGGAGGCCCTTGTCACTCATACAGACTCTGAATCTCGATATATATAGGTCATGTCCCTGCAGGCGGCCCGAGACAGGTTCAGCTTGCCTAGTGTTGCGACTCTTGCTAGGAGGCGCGTTGTATCGACCTACACCGACACGACTCCATCCCCATCACCCATCGACAACATGTCCGTCTCAAGGCACCTGATACAGTTCCCCCATGACCCTCATATCGCAAAAGCCCTCATCTCCTCCCATCATGTGTTCCCGACGAGATAAGACGACAGCAAGTCTTCCTCTAGAGACGCGAGCCGTTGATGACCTTCATGTCGACGGCAAGCTCGCGGCCGCCATCGTTGAGTACAAGCACACGGACGCTGCCTCGGCCACACTCAAACGCATTGCTAAGCCGGCTCCAGAGGTTGGACTGGTCAATGACGGGAAGACCCTGCTTGACATCGCCCGTCTCCGTCATGGCCACCACCATGCCGTCCGACATGTCGAGGACGCGGTACTGCTTAAAGACCGGGCCGAGCATCGTCTGCACCACCACGCTGGGCGCCGGGTTCGAGATGAAGGAGGACTCCTCGTGCAACTGCTTGGTGAAGAGATCCACGCCCAGGTAGCGGTACTGGCCGGTGGCGGGAGACGTCGAGATGCGAATCACCTGGCACGGACGTCCCTGGAGCATCAAGAAGTCGCCCAGGCGAATGTGGTGGCAGGGGATCGTCACCGTGTTAGGCAGATACGAATCGCCCGAGGCGCCGCCTTCTCCTCCGCACGACCGTCCGTACTTGGAGCCGCCGCCTTCCATCTCGGGTTCTCGCTGGCTGTGAGGGTGGGCAATCTTGTCCGCAAGCTTGTGCATGCCGTGGCGGAAAGAGTGATAGTGGCCTATCCGTCGTGTCTCAGCCAATCAATAAATAAAAAGACGTCTTCAAAAAGGGGATGGGAATTGAGGGAGTAAAAAGAGATCAATGCGTACCGTCTTCGTCGTAATATCCCATGTTAGCCTTTTGGTGAGCGCGGGTGAAACGAACGGGCTCGACCGTGTCTTCACAAACTCTGGTTTCCTGCTTGTAGCCGGGCCGGTAAGACTGTCCGTCAACCGTGTACTGGCTGACCTTGACTTCCTCTTTCTGGGTCGGTCGGCAGGGTCGTCCGTCAACGGTGTATTCGTTGACCTTGACACTCTCGGCTTGGTACTGAGGCCGAGAAGGGCTTTCTACGGTAGTTTGGTATTGAGGGCGGAAACGCTCTCGGTACTCACGCTCGGCAAGGTCGATGGGGCTTTGGTACTGAGGGCGATGAGTGTCGATCTCGACCTTGGTCTCGGTATACTCGCTGCGTGCAGGACTGTGAACCGATGTGTGTCAGTCACCTATATCGGGGCCACAGTCGAGTCTGTCCTTGAAACAGTTTGACAGGAGGTGGTAAGAGTGTCGCTTCCGAGGTATTCGGAAGAGTTACGATGTCATGGACGAGCCAAAAAAACACACACGACGAAGCAAAGCTTTCCTCCTCGAGGTGACGACAATCGAGTGCCCAGAGCTCGGTCGGATGGCAGCACCACGAAAAAAAAAAAAAAAGAACAATCAACCTACCGGTGCTCTTCCTTGACGTACTGCTCGTGCTGGAAACCGGGACGGCGGTAACGCTCTTCTTCACGTGTAAAACGGACCTCTTCCTCGCTGTACCGCTTCTCTCCGCTTGGGGGGAGATGGACCTCGGCGCTGTAAGAAGAGTATTGACCTTCCCGTCCGGCAGGCTTTTTGCTGGGGAGCTGGATATCAACCTCGTCGTGCGTCTGTGTCGTCGTCTGGGACTCGCTGTCCCGATATGTCGATGGAAAGATGCTAAAGGGCACGGGGACGCGGGCCTCAAAGTCCAGATTGACGACTTTTGCGGGCGCGAGAGAATCTTCTCATACAACCTTTCGCGGCAACGAAAGGAAGATAAGAAGGATTCTCTGGCTTCTGTTCCTCGAAGAAGGAAACAAAAGTCGAAGAGAAAAAAAAAAAGGGGGAGAGAGAGAAAGGAGAGAAGAGGAGAGGAGGGGACGGATGCTCTCTTTCAAGTCGTCCTTTTTTTTTTTCCTTACCCTTCCTCGTCTTGCAGCTTTGGCGTGGATGGAGGTAATTGGAGGAGAGGGATGGGAAGCGGGCGAAGGGTTTTGAGGACGGGGGGGGGGGGGGAGGGAGGGCGGTCGGACGGATGGGATAGGACGAGCCAGGCTTTTTCACTGATGGACAGGGTGTGTCTATGAACAGCTCGTGTTCTCTTTGTTTACAGCCGTCCGAAGCGGCATAGCCCTCTGCAAGCTGTGCAGCTCGTCTCCACCACAGCGCCAACCTCGGCGCAGTTTCCAACCTGGTCGCTGGCTATCAGCTGCAGACGGCCCAACCTCGCCGGCTGCTTCTGGAGCTCCCCTCTCCACTGCCCCAGCCTCCCCGCCGCCCCATTGGGTGCGGGAGCGGAGCGGGACCCGTCGGGGAGCCTATGCCGAAGGAAGCAATGACGCCGTTTGCTGCTCATTTGCCATGCTCGACATGTTTCAATCGCTTCTCTGAAACGTCTGTTGGCTTGCTCTATCATCCATCTCCTGACGCTGAGGAATTGTCCGCGAGCTTCAGAGCATCCCCCTCCCCGGTGCGATACGTAGTGGATATCGCGAAGGCCGTGGCATCGTGGAGAGCCACCATTGGACCACCGATGGTGGCGCCGCATGATGCAGGCAGCTCCCTTCTTGCATCGACACGGTGCCGGATGTCTGCCCAACGGTGGCTGGATTGTTGGGTTTTGGCGAGGCAGCGTCGTCGTATTATTGGACGGCGCCCACTTGGGCTGCAAATGTCGTCTGTCAAACTGCACCTTACCACTTTGCTTGTTGAAAACCCGTCATTTGCAATAACTCGTCCAAGGCATCGTTGACTGTGCATGCTTTCCCCAAGGTAGCCAGCCAGCCAGGCCTGGGTTGCTGTGACAACATATTGGACCCTGGCGCCGTGCAGTAGCTCGCACGGGCTCGTAGGACTTGGCTGGGGTCTTGTCTCACCACGCACGGAGGGTGTGAATGGATGGATGAATGAATTCGACAAGGGATATCGTTCCTTTTTTTGTTCTATGCCAGGCTTGTGACCGCCGGGAGCCCTTGCCTGACCGCCGATGACCTGTGTTGTGGGTCTTGGGTCTTAGCCAAGCAGGCAGCGCTGCAGAAGAAGGCGTCGAAAGTCGTCTTTGAGTCGAGACGGCATCGCTCACGTTGGTTGATGGGGGAGGATGGGGTTACATGGAGGCATGGAGGCACAAAGAATAACCTCCTACTACCTTACGTAGGTAGCTAATAGTACACACTGTATCTCAAATGTCGTGCACTGTGCGTGTGCTGTGCTGTTCCTCACAAGGCAGCTATTCTGTGAATGCACCTACCTACCTACCCACCAACCTATGTAAGCTCGGCACGTGACTGATGCCGTCATGTCCAACCGCCCGCCCGCCCGCCATAGCACCATCCATCCATCCATTGATTGCATTGATTGCATTGATTGCCCCGCATCACGTTTTATCCGTGCCGCTGAGCCGCTGTGGAGGCATCGCCGCGACAGCGTCCGCCTCACACACGGAAAATATGAAGCAACGGTTTTCGTCTCTGGATGTCAAGGTACCACCCATCAGGCGCCTCAATGCGTGGCTGCTTGTCACTGGCTGACGACGCCCGCGCTAGGTCATCGCCCACGAGCTCAACCAGCACTTGGTGACGCTGCGAGTGGCCAACATCTACGACCTATCCTCCAAGATTCTGCTCATCAAGTTCGCCAAGCCAGACTGCAAGAAGCAGCTCGTCATCGACTCTGGCTTTCGATGCCACTTGACCGAGTTCGCCCGCACCACTGCCGTCGCCCCCTCGGCATTTGTTACTCAGCTACGCAAATTTCTCAAGACGAGGCGCGTGACATCCGTCGTCCAGGTTGGGACGGACAGAGTGCTCGAGTTTCAATTCAGTGACGGACAGTACCGACTTTTCCTCGAGTTCTTCGCTGTATGTTGTTGTCTTCGGCTGGTAGCTTGTCACTCGGAGCTGACATGGATGGCAGAGTGGAAACATTATCCTCACCGATGCCCAACTGAGCATCCTGTCTATCGCGCGCAATGTTCCCGAGGGAGCCGGTCAGGAGCCGCAGAGGGTCAACCTCAAGTACTCGCTGGATAACCGGCAAAACTACCTGGGCATTCCCGCCTTGACCACACAACGAGTCCGGCTGGCGCTGGAGTCTGCTGTCGAAAGGGCTGCCGCGGTCGAAACGGGGGACAAGCCAAAAGGAAAATCCGTGGCCAACTTGAGAAAATGCCTCGCCGTGTCTATTACCGAGCTGCCACCCATCGTGGTCGACCATACCCTCCGATCCAACGACTTCGACCTGACGGTCAAGCTAGAGGATATACTGCAGAATGAGGTGCTCCTAGAGAAACTGGTTCAGCTGTTATTGGAAGCACGGGGAAAGGTTAAAGAAATCACTTCGCCGTCCGTCTGCACAGGCTACATCTTTGCCAAACGCAAAAACAAGCAGGCAAGTGAAGAGGAGGCTCCACTCGAAAGAAAAGACCTCCTTTACGACGACTTCCACCCTTTCGTTCCAACGATGCTGGGGAACGACCCAGCCGTCAAGGTGCTCGAGTTTTCCGGCTACAACCAGACGGTAGACGAGTTCTTCTCCTCGCTTGAGGGCCAGAAGCTTGAAAGTCGTCTAAATCAGCGGCAAGAGACGGCGACGCGGAAGCTCGAGGCGGCCCGACGGGACCAGGCTAAGCGGTTAGAAGGCCTCCAAGAGGCGCAATCCATCAACTTTCGACGAGCTGCCGCCATCGAGGCCAACGTAGAGCGTGTGCAAGAGGCCATGGATGCTATCAACGGCCTGCTGGCCCAGGGCATGGATTGGATAGACATTGGAAAACTGGTCGAGAGGGAGCGAAAGAAGAAGAATGCCGTGGCCGAGATTATAGTGCTTCCGCTCAATCTCTCCGAGAACATCATGACACTCAAGCTGGCCGAGGCCGAGGCCGACGACGACGAAGAACCAGACCCGTTCGAAACGGACGACAGCGACTCGGACGGCGAGAAGGCTGCACCAGCCTCGCACAAGGCCAAGCAGGTCGAAAAGGGGCTGACTGTGGACATCAACCTCACCATCAGTCCCTGGAGTAACGCGAGAGAGTACTACGATCAAAGGCGCTCTGCCGCGGTCAAGGAGGAAAAGACGCAGCTGCAAGCGGCCCGGGCGATGAAGAATGCCGAGCAAAAGATTGGCGAGGACCTCAAGAAGGGACTGAAGCAGGAAAAGGCGCTGCTGCAGCCCATCCGACAACAGATGTGGTTCGAGAAGTTTACCTGGTTCGTCTCGTCTGACGGCTATCTGGTCCTGGGCGGCAAGGACGCGGCGCAGAAGGAGATGCTCTACCGCAAGTTTCTGCGCAAAGGCGACGTCTACTGTCACGCCGACTTGCGCGGAGCGTCTGTCGTCATCATCAAGAACGACCCGAAGACGCCCGAGGCGCCGATACCCCCGGCGACGCTGTCCCAGGCCGGCTCGCTCGCCGTCTGTTCGTCGGATGCGTGGGACTCCAAGGCCGGCATGGGTGCTTGGTGGGTCAAGGCCGATCAGGTTTCCAAGTCGGCTGCCACGGGCGACTTCTTGTCCGAAGGGAACTTCATGGTGCAGGGCAAGAAGAACCATCTACCGCCGGCACAGCTTCTGCTCGGCTTCGGCATCATGTTTAGGATCAGCGAGGCGAGCAAAGATGGACATGTCAAACACCGGTTGCACGATGGCCATGTTGCCACGGGCAGCATTGCTTCTGAAGCGAGCCGGACGGAACAAGAGCAAGCAAATACCAACTACGATGGGGCGGCAGAGGATGTCGCGGAACAGGACGGCGGCGACTCTTTGTCTAACCCTCGGTCTGAAGACGAAGACGGAGACCAGCACGAGTCTGGCCGCAGCAACCCTCTTCAGACACTCGGCCAGGGAGGGGCGGATGATGATGATAATGATGATGAAGATGATGAAGATGATGATGATGCGGATCGAGGCGAAATGCCGGAGCTTGATGTCACAAAGCTGACTATCGATGCCGACACTGAACAAGACCAACGCGCAGACGAGGCTGGTGATGAAGGCCAGCATCAGTCGAAGCTTACGGTGGACCCGGACGAGGCATCCACAACCACAACCACAACCACGTCCACCATGCCACGGCCTGGCGGCTCAGCGACGAGCACCAAGGCACCGCCTAAGCGTGGCCAAAAGGGGAAAGCAAAGAAGATGGCCAACAAGTACAAGGATCAAGATGACGACGATCGCGCTGCCGCCGAGGCCCTCATCGGCGCGGTAGCCGGCAAGCAAAAAGCCGAAGCCGAAGCCAAGGCCCGAGCCGAAGCCAAGGCACAGCTCGAAGCAGCCAAGGAGCGACGACGGGCACAGCACCAGCGACAGCAGAAGGAAACGGCGGCGCACGAACAAGCACGACAGACGATGATGGATGAGGGCGGCGGCGCGGGCGAGGGAGCGGATCTCGACGCACTCGTCGGCAAGCCGCTGCCGGGCGACGAGGTGCTGGAGGCGATTGCCGTGTGCGCGCCTTGGAGCGCGTTGGGCAAGTTCAAATACAAGGCCAAGATGCAGCCCGGGGCGACGAAGAAGGGCAAGGCCGTCAGGGAGGTGCTCGATCGATGGCGGGCCGACTCGGCGAGGAAGGGCGCCGTCGACGAGGCTGCGAGGGATGAGGAGAAGATGTGGCCCAGGGAAGTGGAGCTCATCAAGGCTCTGAAGCCGGAGGAGGTGATTAACGTCGTGCCTGTGGGTAAAGTGAAGATGATGATGGCGGGCGGCGGAGGGGGAGGTGGTGGTAAAGGCAAGGCTGGTGCTAAGGGGCAGGGCAAAGGAGGAGGAGGTGGTGGTGGGAGGGGGTCCAAGAGGTGAAGGGAAAAAAAAAAAGGGGGGGGGGGGCGTTCACTCATAGTTGGCGGATCTATACGGCCTGGGTACTTTTGTCGTCAGCGAGGTCAAGGCAGAGAGAGACGAAGTTAAGAGTGGAAGGCCAAAGAACAAAGCAGCCCGTTCAAACTCGTGTATCTATATGTATGTGTATGTGTATAAATATCACGTTCCCCGTTCAATGATGCCCATGATGCTGCAGCCTCTCCACACGACGAACATCATTCGGCACACGAGCGATGCACAAGCCGGCACAAAAGCGACCGAGCGGGCCGGGGACGGAATCGCGAACAGCATCGCGGAGGTCCTTTGCATAGCGATCACGAAAGGACCTCCGGACGGCCTGCATGTGAGCCGGGTCCCAGTGGAAGCGGACGAGGCGGGAGATGAGCAGCTCACGACGCAGGTCGTCTTTGCGGGAGGCGTTTAGAGCATGGTGGAGAAGTAGGGCGTCGCGGACGGGCCGGTTGATGACGCCGTTGAGGATGTGGGCGAGGAGCTCCCCCTGGAGAAGGGGTGTTAGTGAGAGGAGAGATGAGAGAGAGAGAGAGAGAGAGAGAGAGAAAAGACTCACAACCAGGTTGCCGCTCCGCTTGAGAGCCTCCCTGGCAAAGTTGGCATGATGTGTCCGCTCATACTCTTGCAAGACGGCGCGCAAATGATGATGACTGCGACGGACAACAATCTCCATCATGGCCGTCTCGCCACCCTTGTCGGCCTTGAGGGCACGACGCAAAAGCAAGACATCGTCGTGAACGAGACGGCTATCCAACGGTCTAGGTCTACCATAGCCATCCTCGTCTTCCATCCGACACTCGTCCAAGACGAGCAAGACGGCCTTTTTAAACTTGTCCTCTTTGAGCTCGGTGCCAAGACAAGTTGTCAGACTATGGGCGTATTTCTTATCGGTAAAGGCATCCTTGATTCGACGGATTTCGTCGTTGCTGCGACCCATGAGTGCTTCGATCAGGAGTTCGTGTCGGTTCTTGTCGCCTTGGTACCAGAAGTTGGCCCAGTAGGCTTCGCTCTCCCATCGACCGAGGGCAACGGCGTAACAGGCCTTGGCCAAGTATGCGTCGTCATCGTCTTTGAGTCGGACGCGGATGTGTTTGGCTACGTTGACGCCTTTGCCTTCCGATCCCGTCTTGACCAGTCGCTTGTAGTCGCTTCGGAGCTCCATGACTTGTTCGTGCGTGAGGCTCGGTAGGATGTCGATGAGAGGTTGGGTATCGGGTCGTCCTTGACCCCGGAGGGCTTGCGCCATGGTCGAGGCGATGTCCTGGCCGTCGTGGAAGCGTGCTCTTCGTCCTCGCTTGTTCTTGTTGTTGTTGTCGTCGTCGTCGTCGTCGTCGTCGGACATGTCCGAGTTGAGAGGCGAGAGGGCTTCGAGATGGTGATGATGCTTCGTCGGGAGTAGCAGGGGTGATGGCATCGGAGAACAGTCTTGATAGGTCCCGCGGTAGGATTCGAGAAGAGGAGAGGCCGGCGCGGCGGAGAGAGAATGAGAAGAGCGGCCATGGTCGACGGTGAGAGATGACATGCGCGTCGTCGGCGGTCGAGGCGACACCTCACGTCGTTGGCCGGACCGATCCCGAGAACGGTCCACGCCGAGTGTGGCCGGACCAGGCCATCGGTCCCGACCTCGACTCCGGCCCGGATCCACAGCCAGCGTAGGCGAGCCATCATGACGCCTCCTCTCGACGGACCTCTCCCTCTCGCGAGTATTCTCCACCGTCAAGACATGAGACGGCCGATGATACGAATCCCTCCTCGATCCTCCTCCTCCCCCTCCACCTCCATCTTCATAATACCGACCCGAAGCCGAAGTCGACGACCTAGTCGGTGGTGGCGGCATCGTCCCATACGCCAAGTCACCATCGTCCCGTTCTTTACCACCGTATTTGCGACCATACTTTTGCGGTAGGAAATTGAGCATCTTTTCTGATAGGGCATACGAAGACGTAGACGTAGACGACGACTTTTCGTAGCCGTAGCTGTAGCCTTCGCTGCCATGTCCACCTCCCCTCGGCTGAGACGACCAAGAGGCCGCTCGGCCGTGACCGGGAGATGGAGGAGGAGGTGATGGCCCGTAGCGGTAGTCGTCATGGTCGTATCCGTCGCGGTATCGTCCTTCGCGGGACCTGGATCGCGTCCGGATGTGGTCGTCGACGTGGAGCGACATGGTTGGAAGGGAGGGGAAATGATGCTGCGACGGCTACGGATGACGGGAGAGAGAAAGAGATTAAGACGAGGTAGATCGTGGAGTGAGTGGGATGTGACATGTCATGAGCCCAGCCACCGCCTACACAGTAGTATCGGATTGATGGATCCTTCGGGCAGCCCGCTCCTGCATAAATCCTACACCGCAAAGCCTTTCCGGTTGGAGGCAACCCGCCGGCTGGGCGCTAAGACGACGGCGGAAGCGCTGACCATACATTACAACTTGAACGTTCATCCATGTATGTCGTCTTTCCTTTGCCCATGCCCACCGCCATTGATATCAAAGACGGTGACATCAGCCGGCGCAAGCGCTCCCTTCAGCTCGCACCGGTTGAGCAGCAAACCGTCTGACAGGCCGTCCATACGGGGCATGGCTCCGCCGTTGGTGCTGACCATTTTTTTTTTTTTTTTTTTGGGTGCTTCATCCCCCCCGCTGAAAGACGAAGAGGGCCTCGTCTTTGGCCGCGAAGCTCGGGAGGGGAATTTGCACCATCCTTGTCCAGTCCGGGTGCTCCCTGGCCATGTACTGGTCCATTCTCATGTCTCTGAAGCCAGTGTATCCGTTGTCGTTCTGGGTGCCGACGACGGCGAGGGTATCGCCCTCGAAAGCGTCCACCAGGTCGCGAGTAAAGGCGCCATCGTCGGCGACGACGGGATAGACGACCAGCAGCACCATGCCTTTGCCGCCGTCGTGCCTCCGCAGCCAGGTCACACCGTCGATGGAGGCCGTGTCGTCGACCCAATTCACCCGCCACCGGCTTTGCATGTTGTCGACGGCGTGTACCGTCAGGCCGTAACACCGCAGCAGAAAGGACCAGTAGCCGTTGCCGGAGCCGACGTCCACCACGGGGCGTCCATTAGCCAGCGTCTTAAGAACTTGGAGGCTCTCGTGGGAGGGCGTGACACAGCCAAAATGGTGCATGAGCACCGCGAGCACGTGGTGGCTGCTATAGACCGGCTCCGACGACGGGCAAGGGCCGCACCATTCGAGGGTGCGGCATGACCACGCCCAAAAGTCTAGCGACGGGTTCAGACAAGGCGGTGACCTGCACCTGGGCACGGCCAGCTTCGTCGACAGCGAGTCGTGTATGAAGCGTTTCTCGCTGAGGTAACGGGCCACGTCGGAACGGATAGAGCCCTTCTTGGCGTTTGTGCCTAGGTTTTTGAGGGCCGAAGGTGTCGTCGTCGAAGAACGGAAGACGGAGATGTACGCCTCGATGTCCGGTTGCGGGGGAGGCTCCCTCTGTACCTAGTAGACGAAGACAAGTCAGGCCGAGAATCTGTAGAGAGAGAGAGGAAGAGAGCGAGAGGGAGAAAGAGAGAGAAGGGGGGGGGGGGGGGGGGGGGAACCAACTCCGGCATGGCCATGGTCGGTAAAGTACCAGGCATGTAGGTTGTTGGCCCTGCCCAGATCGACGGCAGCCTGCGCCTCGTCCAGGCTGACGGCGATGGTGGCGCGGTAAATGAAGTTATCGTGATGCGTCAGGCCGAGCAGCAGACGGCTGGCGAGGTCGAAGCGATCGGAGGCGAGCAGCGCCAGCACCTGCTGCTGCAGGGCGCCATCCTTGACGACCTCTTGCGGTTGGAAGAACGGATTTCCCACGCAGCTGGGAGGGCGACGAGACATGGAAATGACATGGAATCAGGTAGGGAACTTGGGTGGGAGGAGATGGATCGAGCTGAGCGGGGATATTCCGAGGTGGGGAGATGTGCTGTAGGGTAGGATGATACAGTGTGGACTCTGAACAAGGGTCTACCTACCTATTTATCGTGTGAAGAAGAAGGCGTCGAGAATAGTTGCTCGCTGTTCATCGGTGGGGCGGGGAGCAAATCGTCAGAGACCTTTTGTCAAGGGGCCCAAAAGAAACAGCTTGCCCCGGAGGAGGGTCTGCTATAGGGACGAAGAAGAGTGAAAGGAAGGAAGGAGGGAGGGAGGGGGAGGGGGAGGGGTGGAAGAAACGCACAATCACGACATTTAAATTCTAACTGCTCGTCACTACATAAACTTGGTAGGGATATAAAACCAGGCTGTGTGTCGTCTGCTCCGTTGCCTCCGTCTCTCGACAGCTGAGATCTTCAGGTACTACCCAGTTGATAGCTTCTTCCTCCTTCATTCTTTTTTTCTTTAACCGCCATCTCGAGAGCTCACAAGGTGGTGGGGGGCTGGCCGTCACACCAGCTGAAGCTGACCCGAGCTCGAAAAGAAAAGGAAAACCCCCTCTCCCCCCTCCCCCCCCCCCAAAAAAAAAACAAAAACCTATTTATCGACATGATCTCGTCCGCCGACGAAAGGGTCAGAAATGCCGGCAACGGCCAGCATGGCGACGTCGACGTCGACGAGCATCGCGACCCGGCCGAGACACCCGAAGCTTTTCGGCACGGGCAGAGACAGACGGCGGCAACAGCAGCAGTAGCAGCAGCGTCATCACCACCACCACCACCACCACCACCACCACCACCATCATCATCATCACCGCGACACGAGGACAAGCC
Organism: Ophiocordyceps unilateralis; assembly: GCA_001272575.2. NCBI lineage: Eukaryota > Fungi > Ascomycota > Sordariomycetes > Hypocreales > Ophiocordycipitaceae > Ophiocordyceps > Ophiocordyceps unilateralis. The sequence goes on along the minus strand of LAZP02000339.1, from coordinate 2,432 downwards.
TCACAGCATGTCCGGCTCGTGCTGCGTGGCCTCATCTTCCTCATCATCATCGCGACTCGCGTCTCCGCTGACGCACCCAAACGGCACCTCGATATTCCCTTCGCTTTCGACGACGGAACAACAAGACATAGCTCGCGAGGCCTTATCTCAGGCCCAAGACGCCATCGTCGCAGATACCTTTGACGAGGAAATGGTTCGCGACGAGTCTGACGCAGGTTATAGCAGCGATGGCTTCAGCTCTGGCAGCACATCGGCCGAGTCTTCGGTCCGCGATTACCTGTACGAGAACGGGCGACGATATCATCGCTTTCGCGAGGGGAGCTACAACTTTCCCAACGACGACGTCGAGCAAGAGGTTGGTCTCTTGAACTCTTTTGCATTGTCTATACTACCCCTTCATTTTTTCTACTTTTTCTTTTTTATAAAAAACCTGCACTTGGACTAATCAAACATTTTCATGGCAGCGCGAGGATATGAAGCATGCCATGGTCAGACTGCTGTGTAGCCAGAAGTTGCTCTTCGCTCCCATTGGCGAGCATCCGCAGCAAATTCTCGACATCGGAACCGGCACTGGGATATGGGCCATCGAGGTGGGAGACCAGTTTCCGAGCGCCCATGTGTTGGGTGTCGATCTGTCGCCTATTCAGCCCGACTGGCTGCCTCCCAATGTGCGCTTCCTCGTCGACGACGTCGAGTCGACCTGGCTCTATCCACGGAACCATTTCGACTATATACACTCGCGACATACCGTCATGGCCGTCCGCGACTGGCGACGTCTGTTCCGTCAAGCCTATCAGTAATGCTCCCCAAGAGACCCCGAAAGACACAAAAAGCTGACGGCTCCCGATTCCAGACACCTCAAACCCGGCGGCTGGATCGAAGTCCAAGAGATACACCACAAGCCACGCAGCGCCCGACCGCAAGGCACCGTCCCCCAAGATCACGCCGTCGCCCAATTCTGGTCTCGCGTCAACGAGGGCCTCACCACGCTGGGCGTCGACCTCGACCGCGCCAGCGGCGGCTTCCTGGCCCAAGCCATGCGCGACGAGGGCCTCGTCAACCTCACCGAACGCGTCTTCCACGTCCCCATCGGCACCTGGCCCAAGAACAAGGTCCTCAAGACGGTAGGCCTCTACTGGCGAACTATCCTGCTCGACGGACTGCAGGCCATCGCTTTGGGACCCTTGACTCGTGGCTTGCGCTGGAATCGTGACCAGGTCGAGCTTTTCCTTATGGATGTGAGGCGCGCCTATCATGATAATGCCGCCCTCATGTATATGCCGTTGCATATCGTTTACGCTCAGAAACCCGAGTAAGACGGTTTTTTTTTTGGCGTGCTTGCTTTTTCCCCCCGTCGTCCTATCCGCGCTCTTACCGGGATTCTGTTCCTGTCAATGCTTGTTACTTTCTTTTGCCGTCTGACATCCTTGTACCATTTTGACGTCTTTATATCACCCTTTTTCGTCTAGTTTACCCCCCCTTTTTTTTGGCACCTCGAGTCCTCAGTGTCATCTCGATCACCCTCTGTTCGTCAGTCATCTTTTTTTTTTTCCTTTTGATGTCTTCTTTTTGTTTTCCCCCTCCTTACCTTGTCCCATGGTCCAGGGTTTCCGTTTTCCGTTGCCATGTTTTCTCCTCTCCCCCGGCCGGTTCCATCTCCTAGTATATTCGGACCCGACATGGATCCTGGGCTGCAGCCTCTGAGTGTTCGCATGTTTGTACAGTGCCAGTGCTACCCTCTTGAGTTTATATTCCCAGGTGACTACCCTGGCAGTACCGTCCATTGAAGCCCAGCACGAGCCTTGGTCTCGCTCAATACCAAGTACAACATCTACGAGCGCACCGTATTGAGCTTCGTCCTGTACAGTACGCTTCCCACCCATGCCATCGTGACGCCCTCTCGTCGACTCCTCTTCTCAACTCCCTTCCATAATAAACTCGTCTCTAACCCTCCCCCTTATTTTCCTCATATCACCACCCCCTTCCACCCAAAAAAACAACAACAACAACAACGATAAAGACCATCTCTTGACTCTCTCACTGGCAAAAGTTGGTCTTCCCCTTTTTCTTGTTGATCTCGTGCTTGGCTCCCATTGGCCAGCCGTCATGGATTGTCCAGCACGTGTTGTCGGTGGCACGCAGCCGGAAGCGGCCTCTGCGTGCGATATGCGAAAGAGTGATTGGATCAAACCAACGGAGAATTCAAAGAGGCGTCGGCATTTCGCAAGGCAACACGCCACGCCTCATGAAGGAGGGGGAGGGGGAGGGGGGGGGGGGGGGGAAGAAAGTATCTGGCCAGGGGATTGGCCAAGACTCTTTTCCACCCCCCCCCGTCTTCGGCTCGGAACTTGGCCTCGTTCTGGTGGCGTTGTCTCCTTTGTTATTCAACTAACAGGGAAAAACGCCCGAAAACGCTTTCTTCCCCCCCCCCC
>LAZP02000338.1:0-22441 GCA_001272575.2 Ophiocordyceps unilateralis | reverse complement strand
ATAATAGACTTTATACTATAATGCGTAAGTATATAGTAACTCGATTAATAGTATACGACCTTAACGCTACTTATAAGATCGACTATAGACCTAATACTATATTATCCACTTTTCCTCTCACACACCCTCTGACCACAGCACGGGGTGACGCGCGAAGGTAGGTAGGTATTACCTACCTACCCAGGTACCTCGGTAGGTTCTTACAAAGAATTACCTGGTAGAGGAAACAGACGCCGGGGAGGCTGTCGCTACAGGCTCGTTGGTTCCCGTCGTTCCTTCTATGCCCCAACCACCCAACGTCGAGTAGCATGGACGTCACAGCCTTCCTAAGCCAACCGTTGCATTAACCATTGCATCGACGCCCGGTCAACCATGAGTCTTCCTACCAGCAACATCTTTTCGACCTCTTTTACTTCCTCTTGAACAACCTTCCTTCCCCCACCGTGTAGTTAGCCGAAGCGGGCGGAAATGGTTTCGACGACCAAGATCTCAAGCATCGTAGCAGCCATTGCGTGTATTGCGCAACGCCAGCGTGTTACATGAACAGCGTAATACATTTCTTGCTGCTGTAGCTCCAATTGCGAGAGGTCATCATGTGCCGAAGACTCTCTTGCTAGCAACACCCGACGCTCAGCTCTCGTGAGCAGACAGTCGCAACTTACCACGACCAAGACAGGTACTTGACTGCCGCAACTGCCATTCAAAGTAGCCGAGCTCTTGAGTTGCCGTGGCCGACGCCCATGATGGTCGGTACCTACCAAGAAAGACCTCGTTGCTCGCCACTTGTAGCTACCGTGACCCCATCAAGCGTCTCCCTTCCCATCTTCGTGAGCTTTCCTGCATGACTATTGCCCTCTCCGTCTGTGTCTCGGAAGCTGCGAGCATTGGGCAGACGTAGTACTTGAACCTGGCTCGCGACCCGTCTTCCAACTCTCTCTTCTTTTCTTACTTTCTCCATAGAGTTGCTCATCATCGCTATCGGCCATGTTCTCCATCCATTGTCTTTACCACTGCCCTTTCGACGATTGTCTCTCATCTGCTTCCTTTTCTGCCCTTCTTTGCTTGTCTTCTCAGCCATCATCGCCAGTTGACCATGTCGTCACTTCGTCCGTGGCTTCTAGTCGAGTGCCTCATCCCCCCTTTGTCTCGGGGATTTTTTTTTTCTGAACTGATCACCTCAGTTTCACGTCGCCAGTCGGTCTGGCGTGTTTTTTCTTCGCCCTAATGAGTGGCCTCAGAGAGTTCTTTCATCATCGGCTTCGCTTCAGGTAAGCATCATCTGATCACTTCTAGGGTGAGTACCATCCCGATGATTGCCTTTGATCTTGACGTATCTCTGAGCTTCAAGCAATGAGGAGATCAACCTCACGAGGAACCCTCACTCAGCCGCATGGCTAATGTACTTTTCTCCCTCAGGGACTTCAATTCTATGGCCTCAGAGTCATCTATCATCATCGGCATCGGCTTCACTCTAGGTCAGCTTCTCTCTAATTACTTTCAAGGTGAGGACCATCCCGATGATTACCACATGGTTTTCCGAGCTCTTTGAGCAACGAGGATACTATTAATGAGGGACCCTCACTCAGCCGCATGGCTGATGTATTTTTTTTTTCCCCTTAGGGACTTCAATTCTATGGCCTCAGAGTCATTATCATCGTCATCGGCTTCACTCCAGGTCAGCTTCTCTCCAATTACTTTCAAGGTGAGGACCATCCCGAAGATTACCTTTCTGTGTTTCTCCGAGCTCTTTGAGTAGTGAGGAGACTCTTTCCTCAGAGACTTTGATTCTATAGCCTCAGAGTCGTCTTCTCATCATCGGCTTCACTTCAGTCAGCTTCTCTCCAATCACTTTCAAGGTGAGCAGTGTCCCCAATAATTAGCTTATGTGCTTTTTTCTCCGAACTCTTTGGGTTACAAGGAGACTTTATTGATGAGGGACCATCACTCAGCCACATGGCTGAGATATTCCTAGGGTCCTTGATTCTGTCGCGTCAGAGACAGTCTTCATCGTCAGCATCAGTCGGACCAGCTTCGTCGTCTGGTGTCTTCCGAGGTGAGGACGCCGATTATAATACTTACCTGTGGCAATTGACGAGAACAAGCAGAATATGCCCCTAGACTTTATACCTTTTCATCTGCGCCGTAACGTGACTTTCCTTAACGACAGAGTCGGTGCGTTGCATTTCTCTCTTTGCTTTTGCCACCGAGTGCGTTGGGAGCTTCCAGTCCTGAATCATCGTCGACATTTACGTTCGCGGCGCATCGCCCCTCGTCATGGTACATTGAGCGGCCACAGGAACCGAGCAAATTATGTGAACTATGAGCCTAGATTGTACGAGGAAGTACATCCGCATGCTCGTCTCGCGTGTCAAATCACTGTAGGGTCCATACGTTGATGCCGTGGTCCGTTGGGCAGCTCTAATCCTTTGTTTTCCTGTGTCGAAGCGTACCCCTGTAACATGATTTTTTTCTCTTTCCTGTCTGGGGGAATATGAAGGTTGCTGGCCCTGGAATAAACTGCGTCATCTGTATGAGGTGTAGAGTCGATAACAGCCCGCCCGCTCTCTATTACATCATTTTCGCTCATCGATTCCTCGTCATCGTTGAGACAATTAACATGTATCAATCGTGCGCAAAACCTTCTTGAGGGATGCAGGGCACCAAATGGGTAGAACACGGCGTTGATGATGCAGGTTAGTGGTAGCTGAGGTTGGGTGTGGGACCGATCGGGAAACTGGAGGCGGGTCGCTCGAATCACGTTACCCGTGATCGAAGGACCTACCTGGCTGCGAGGCTAATACATAACCATCTCAAACTCTCAAACAAAATCCTTAATGTATACAGCGTCACCTACACGCTCCAACAAACCTTAAACGAGGAACAAGGCCTAAAAAGGTAAGAATCAAGTCCGCTACGCCTCATCCTCTGTATCGGTGTTTGTATCGCTCGTATCATCAGCCTCCTCGTCCGTCCCACTCTCGTCCGAGTCCTCCTCTTCATCCGAGTCGACGGCCTGGCGACGACGGCGCTGGGGTGGAGGCTGGCCCGTCTTGAGGGCGTGCATCTGGCCCGCGATGGAGTCTGCGTTTTCCCCCAAGGGTCAATCAGCTTGAATGGGAAAAATGGAGAAGAGGGGGGGGAGGCAGACGAAAGACTCACCCTCGTCTGGCTCGCTAATATCATCCTCTGCCTCGAGCGTCGCCGCCTTACCCTCCTCCTCCACCACGAGGGTAACTTCCATCTTGGTGTCGAAGCCGACGTACGAGTCGCAGATGACGTGCATGACAAAGGTGTAGTGGCCGGCCTGTGGCGGTGCCGCGAACTGCGCCTTGAGCGTCTGCATGGCAAATGTCGGTCTGCCGGCCTCGTCCAGCATGGGCGCATCGAAGCGGTCAAAGGTAAAAGGCGGAACGGCCATCTTGCCCTGCTTGGAGTCGCTGAGGAAGGCATACCACTTGGGACGGTGCTCGCGCGCGTAGTGCGGCGCAAACGTCACTGGCGGAAGAACCGTCTTCTCCTCCACCGACACGGGCCGTCCGTCGGCACCCTTGACTGTCTTCGTCTTGCGGCCCATGAGGGCCTCGAGGTCGTCCTCGGCAGGGTCTACGTCCTCGAGTTCGCGCTCGTCGATAGGAGGCACCTTGTCCGTGCCGGGAGGGATGAAGCGGCCCTTAATGACGAGGCTGACGAGAGAGGAGGGGATGATGACGCGCTCGCCCGTCACCTTGAAGAAAGCCTTGGCCACGCGCAGATACGGCATCTGGCGGCCAACGGCCATGCTGGCCCGGTACTCGGCTTCGGTGAGCAGGCCGCGGCCCACGGCCAGGCGCCGCCGCTGGGCGTCTGGCAAGTCCATGAACTGCTGCACCGTCATGTGCGTCTTGGCGCCGCCCTCGACCGCCAGCACGATGCGCGGCGTGAAATGGGGTAGCTGCAGCAGCGGCGAGGCCCTCGGAGGCATCGCCTGGATTAGGTGCTGGTTGGCGTAAAAGGAGCCGGCGATGGGCCCTGTGTTTCCATAGGCCAGCGCGATAGCGGCGAACGATTTGTTGAGCGTGCGAGCAATGGGCGCCATCTCGTACTTGGCCCGAGTCAGCGTCGCATCGTCGAGCTCGACCCGGCCCAGGTACGCCCATAGCAGGGCCAGAGCCTTGCGCCGTACTCCACTCTCCAGATCCTCAAGCTTCTGTCGGTCCTTGGGCGACAGTCCGCCAGCCAGGGGCGAAGCCTCACCCTCGGCCGTGATGCGCGCCTCAATCTTGGACAGACCCGACTCGGCCTGATCGCGACGCAGCACCTGCTCAAACTCCTTGCCCGCGCTGAGGGCCGCCACGATGCCGGCCTCGTCCATTCCCTCGTCGTACTGCCGGAACAGGTTGTTGGCGCTCTCCATCAGCACGCCCTCCTTGGACCGCCGTTTGGTGCCATACCACCACGACCCGACAAGATATGGCAGCAACACGCCCAAGAGGCCCGTGTAAAGCAGAACCAGGTACTTGCCGTTTCCATCCGAGACGATGAACTTGGGCAGCGCGATGCCGATGCTGAAGCTCTGCTTGCCGTCTGGGTGACCGTACTGGATATAGTTGTTGCGCACATCCTCGTCCGTCAGCGCCTGGTAGGCCTTTGTAAGCTCGACGTAGTGGTCGTTGAGCGACTCGACCGTCTGGTTCTTGGCAGGGTCGGGCCGGATCTTGTCGGGATGGAACTTGACGGAGAGTCGCTTGTAGTGCGATTTGATCTGCTTCTCAGAAGCCGACTGCTGCACGTTAGCCGACTGCAACGGATCCAAGGGCCGGTCACGTACCTCGGAGATACCCAGGATGTTGTACGGGTTCCAGATCTTGACCGTAGCCGGCTCCGTGACGATGACCAGATAGACCATCAGAGCCATGAGCCCCCACCCAGCCACAGCAGCCAGCGTCCTCTTGACCCGTCGCTGCTTGCGCTTCTGCGCCGATCGCAACGACTCGACAACAGCAGCATCCTTGATGCGATACGCCGTCTGAATCCGCGGCGCGATCGCATCGTCGTCGCTGCTTGGCCGCACGAGGCTGTACGTCAATGGCAGCGTCACCAGGCCCGTCAGCGTCAGGATAAAGTACGGGAAGAACTGGGCCTCGTCATCGTAGGAGTAGTCGGAGCTCATGGTGGAGCGTTCGAGGCCGGCCCTCCTCCTCTGCTTTGTCGAGGGCGGTACTGCGGCGATTCCGTCCTCTGAGGGATTCTGCAAGGTTGCTTCCCTCTGCGCGACCTCCGACCGTTGCGTCCTCTAAGGAGGGCGTCTGTAAATGCCTCCCGATGAAGTGCCCACAAGTGGTTACGAGGGCGGCCGGCGACAAAGGCGTTTAGTAAATACTCACCCACAGACAATTCAGGAAAAAGAAATCCTTCGTATGCTTGTTATCTTCCTTTTCGCTTCCAAACGATTGTCGTCGGTCCCGTCCGCAGTATTTTGACGAAACACAGGCACAATAAAAATGGTGGTATGTTGGGAGAAGAATCCGGACTATCTTGAGGCCGGGGCTGGGGAGCCGATGCCGCAACGTGTTCTCATACCGCTCATTGGCGCGCTATCGCTGTCGCTCGGTGGAGCTTGGCTCACGTGCATCGTCGGCGGAAAATCCCCGGCCCCGCTACTCCATCCTTGCCGCAACATGACGGCTGGGGGGTGAAAGGAGGGTAACAACGTAACAAGGTAATGAAAGGCAAAGCTGCTCAGCTGACTAGAGGTCTACAACGCGGCCGACGCAATATATTTGCTCTGACCCTCGTACAGTGCCTTAACAGGCGAAACGAGCACGCGCATGTACTTTCGCTTACAGTTTATACGGACAGTGAACATGATTTTGCTCGTTTCTCGTGGCAGGCCACTCTAGGCTGGCTTATCGCCAATGAGGTAGTCGGTAGTGCGCCACGCTGGCGCACTCTCCGCACTTTCCGAGTCCGTACCTACGAAAATCGCCTTACCGTAAGTGGTAGGCGTCAAATTGGAGGGATACCATCTCAATCCCGGGACAGCTAAGGGAAAGGTGCGGGGCATACTATATCGCTAACAAAATTGTGACGCCTACCTCGCGAGGCACTAGCGAGGTGCCCACGGGTAACGCTTAAGCCTGACTTCAACTGACGACGGCTGCCCGATTAGGGGCTCGATTAGAATAGAGGAAGTAGGCCTTCACCACATGTGGAATCCCAACGACCGAATCGGCTCCAAACTCAGCTTAGGGGGGCCCTTGTGTGACAACGGCGAGGCCCGTGTCTTGGGACGATCAGGCATCCGCTGACGCAACATACAGATCATCACATCGTATTATTTATTTCGCGGACTCGGGCTCTAGGGCGCAGGCAGCCGCGATTTGCTTCCTCGGCATTTGTCTCGGGACGCCCCTCTACAACCCAAGGCTTATCAACGCCAGCCAGCCGCAATGCAGGACGACGCCTTATCCAGTCGCGCGAGCTGAAAGGCGCCCAGCTACTCCGCCGTCTTCTTTTTAGGTTAAGGCTTTTGGTCCTCTTTCCCCTTCTCCTCTCCTATCTTCGGAGATGAGCGGCGGCAGGGTCGCGACAAATCTCTTTGTTTTTCTTGTTATTGATTATCTTCGTTCGAACGTGGAACCACACCCCCTTTCTCAACAACGGACAGCAGACGGGTACAGAGGGCCGAAAGGATACCGAGAGTACGGGACCAGCGGATGCTGTGATATGCTTCCGGGTGCCACCCGTGAATGGAACATGGCGATCGGGGCCGGTCCCGGCATAGAATGATGAACAAGGTCTGAAGATTGGTCTGAACCCAAGCTGCGGCTGGCTCTCATCACGTGAGGGCATCGGGCAACCTTTTGGTGCGGGGTCCAGCCAGCGGCCAATCAGCGGGCGTCGGCGCCAGGCAGCAGCATTCTGGGCTATTGACACTTGCTCCAGCACAGGCAGCAATTATGGATGACCTCAAAACCACCATCTCCATTGTCGTTGCGCCGCCTACAAAGGCGTGCCTGTCCTCTTCTCCTGCTTTCTCCTCTCTCCTCCTCGGTTCCCTTCTTCTGCTCCCCTCCCCTGCCCCCTCATCTCCTCTCTACCAACCCCTGGCCATGCTCTGCCCGTGAGCTCCCTCGCCCATTCCATGGGATCGCTGCCTCCTACTCCTCGCCATGGACTCTTCCTTCATGCCCATGGCCGGCATACAGATGTCTCTCCAGCGCCGCCTGACCCGCCTCTACAGCGACACAAAAAAATCGACCGACTTCGTCCGCGAGCCCCTTCGTAATGACGACGACCCCGGAATCAAGACACTACACCGCAAGCTGCGCATTCAAAAGGACCGCCTCGTCAGCTGGGGCTTGGAGTGGTCCGACTCCGCCCAGTCGGCGGATATCGACAATTCTCTGTCGCGAGCCGGTCTTAGCGATGTCGTCGCCAGCGTCATGTCTACCATTAAGGACATCCTGGCCGAGGCAGAAGCCCTCTGGTTGGCGTCCAAGAGCCTTGTCGACCAGCCTCGGCCCTCGCTTGATAGGAAGCTCCCACTCGTCCGCTGGGACAAGGCCCGTTTCGAGGATCTTGTTCGTGATCTTACCGTCTCCATCGAGACCCTCTACGACCTGTCCCGCTCCCGCTCCTGCGCAACTGCGTCTCGCTGTCTATCTATGGCCGGCCATAAGGCCAGCGATGATTCCAGGCCCTTTGAGTCTAGTCGCGTCCAAACGCCTCGCCATGTCGACCCCCACTGCCTGACTCGTCTCAAACCTCTGAAGCCTTGGGATGGCGAGCCGGCCAGGCACGTCGCTCTCATGGCCAAGGGTGCATACTCCGACCTGGCTCGAGGTGCCAGCGCCGAGCCTTTGTCGCCGCTCTTGCTCGAGTATGCCGCATTCGACCCTATCTATGCGACTACGGGTATCATGCCCGACATGGCTCGCTTCGAGAGGCTGTCGGCCGGACTCCAACAGGATCCCCAGTGCGCCCCTGGTACCTGGACCGGCTTGCCACGTTTGCTCGGCTACTTCGAAGACGTCGAAAATGCGCGCCTTGGCCTCGTCTACCGCTTCCCTCCGTCGTTTCACGTCCTACCATGTGATGGCCTCTCCGAATCCTCACTCTACAACTTGCCGACCCTTCGCGACCTCCTTTCGCGTCCACAGTCGGAGCCGCCGCTCGAGGCCAAGTTCAGGCTGGCCTTCAACCTCGTAAACACCGTCTTTGATATGCACGCCCGGGGCATCACTCACGGCAACCTGGATGATCAAAACATTTCCTTCAGCCTGGATCTCTCCCACGAACAGGAATGCATCGACGTTCGATACCCGCTTGTCTCATCCTTTGACTTGTTTCCCGACGGTTCCACCGCCGCCAGCCCGTCTTTTTGGCGCTACTCCAAGGATTCTCGCCGCGGCCAGTGCTTCCCCTTGAACAAGCCTACGGATGAGCGCCTCCTCGAGCTCTATTCGTTGGCCATGGCTTTGTTGTCCATTGGCCTGTGGACCAAGCTCGACAGCTTAGCTCCCGAGTTCGTGTCCTCCGACACCCGCGGCTCTCTGTTGCACCGCCTGGCTGTCAAGTGCGGTGGGCTGTATGTCAAGGCTACGCAGGCGTGCTGGCGAGCCGTCGAAGACGAGGCTTCCGGCAGCACCACAGGCGAGGCGCTCCTCTCGGCCGTGCAGGTGCGCGTGACGCGATGCCTCGAGATTTGCTGCCTCTTGGATGGTGTCAGCGGGCTGGAGTGGCGTCTCAGGCTGGAGCTGCAAAAGGATGATGCCGAGATAAGAGAAGCTACGGAAAAGTCGACCGTAACCGGGAGTTTTGCCTACGTGACACCAGTTGGTGATCGGAAGAGGGCGTTTACGGCCCCCGAGCCCGTCGCAACCAGACCAACTGGCAAGGTCGATACAGCCGAACGCCGAGCTCATGGTATTTGTATGTTTCCCTTCTTCTTCAACTTCGCCCTGTTGACCTCTTCAGATGGCCCAATCCAAGAGACGGCCGACAAACTTGAGACCAAGATGAGGCTCTACCCGCATGTGCCCCTCGCACCCGACGTAGTCGACAGGTGGAATACGACGCTTATGCCGCAGATCAATCACGCCCTACGCCATTTCTATCGCAAGCACCCAGAGTCGGTAGAGGTCTCCCTCGAATCTGTCGGGCCGAGCCCCAACAAGGCGCAGCCGACGGCCATGATCGTCTGCACGTCGGTCGGCAAGGTTCGAGCTATTCTAAAGAAGCGTTTGACCGAGCTATTTGACGGAACAGCGGGCATCGGTGTCCGAGTCTGCCGAGGGCACGTCATCCGGTCGCGTAGGCAAGCAAAATCCGTGGCACCAGCCAGTCGTCCGGAATCTGTCTCGGGTTGCAGCTCCAGGGGCGGCGAAGGCGAGGACGCGGCCGCCAACTCGGACTATCAGGAACGCCCCGGCAACGGCGCGAGTATTGGCGCTTGGATAGGTTACCGTCATCTGCCACCCGTCAGCTTTGGCGGCCTCGTCCTGGTCGATGGCCAGCCTTATGGCATGACGGTTCACCACATGGTGGATGAGCCCGATCAGGACTTTGGACACGATGAGACATTGCGCAGCGGCGCCGCGGCCGATCAGCGATGGTGTTCTGCCTTGGTTGATGAGGACGGCGCTGCGGACGACCTCGGCTTATCAGAAGCCGAATCTGAGCCCTATTCCGGATCTGACGTGACGAGCGACTACGGCCAGGACGATGATGAGGCTGACGACGAATTCGAACCGGGCGACGTTCCGGGCATCGAGCCGGATTGTGGCGATGGATACCTCGTCACCCAGCCCGCGCTTGACGACGTCAGAGATGACTTTTACCCCTGCGCCGAAACCAGAAACGAGGATCACAACGACTCTTTCCACCTGGGCAAGGTGTTTGCGTCGAGCGGCATTCGGCGCAAGCGGGTTGGCGGGTTGATTCATGAGGTGGACTGGGCCTTGTTCGAGTTCTCTGACGGACGCCTGCCGAACGACAACCGAATCCCTCGTGCCCTGGACGACATATTGCCGGGCGACAATGTGCCTGGGCACCTTCGGCCGACGTCTGTCGCGCCGTCGTCGTCGCTCCCGGGCATGCAAGTGCAGTGTGCAGCACGAACGAGCGGCATCCAGACGGGCCAAATCCTACCGGCCCTGACGACGGTCAAAATCTACGGCCGCACGTCACCCAGCCATACGTACGAGGTTGCGAGCTCGCACGTAGACAAGGGCGCGGGCCGTAGCCTGGGCATTCCAGGGGACAGCGGTGCCTGGGTCGTCGATCGGCACAGCGGACAGCTGTGCGGCCACATACTGGCTTGGAGCCAGCGGAAACGCGTCGCCTATATCTGCCCCATGGACGTGCTCCTCCTCGACGTGGCTGACAGGGTCGACGCCGCCGAAGTCAGGCTGCCGGGCGGCGGGCCTGTCGTGACTTTTCGAGACGTCGACAGCCATGATAGCAAGGGTGAGGCTAAGGAGCTGATTGTCTCGGCCAAGGAGAGGTGTGACGAGCACGTCCAGAAGAGAAACTCGATGAGCGGCATGCCGAGGCTAGACGTGAGCCATCGGGATACATCTAGTCTCATTGACTTGGGGCAATCGGGCGAACTCGAGGCCTTCGCGACTAAGATGGAGGATTTGAGCATTGGCAGGGGTCGGAGAATAGGCGTTTCCTAAAGGTCCTACCCTAGACCGCCGCGACATCACTAGGTGGTGATGGTTGGAAAGTTCTCGCGATGCACCTCTGTATGTCTTCGGAGGCGGGCGACAAAGCATAGTTGTGTAGGTCAAAGGGGCATCACGGACGTCGAGGTCACGCCTCCTCTCATTCATGTCGCTGTTTCTCTTCACATTATTTGGCTCTCAACGCTACATAAAGTCGTCCTCCCAGTCGCCGCCCCGATCTTGGTTACTGGATGAGGCCATGGTCTCCTCTGTGAACATGTCGTCGTAGGCGTGATCCTTCTGCCACTTTTTTTCCTTCCATTCTTGGGCTTGTCTCGCTTCCTCTTTTTTCTGAGGAGATGTCAGTCATGATGCAAGTGCAGGAAGGCGAAGAACTGACGCGCTGATTTAGAGACTCTTGATCTCTCCTTCGCAGATCTTTCAAATTGTCGTCCCGCTCCTGTTGTAAGTCAGGCTTCTTTTCGACCCTCGTTTTGTTGAGGCGATTGACGATGGCGTTTTCGCGCTGAGGGACGAGCACGCGCTTGACCTACAGGGTTGTTTTGTGCTCAGCGTTGTGCATGTGTATCTACCGGTGTTGCGTGTCAAACCTTCCTTGTGTCCTTGAAGTTGACCTGGCCGACGTCCATGGCGGCGTTCTTTTGGAGGTTTGACCATGGAGTATAGATGACGGTGATGTTGTCTTTTTTGTTGCCTATTGGGTTCGTCGCTTAGTTAGCTTTGTCCCCGAGAGGATTGACGATGTTGTATTGCCTTCAATGGAATTGGCTTTGGTCAGTTGAGCGAGGTCTCTAACGAGGTCTTCGTCGAGGGCATCCCAAGTTTGGCCATCTTGCATTCGCAGGTAGACGTGTGCACTGGACAGCTTGTCGACGTGGAACTGCGGATGGGTGAGTGAGAAGCTCATGCCTTCAACGAGGACGCATTCTACCCTGAGCAGGACAGCAGTCAGCAGTGGGCTACCGGGAGAGGAACAAAATAGGCCAGCACCCACCAAACGTCCTTCTCCCAGCCAAACTTGATCAAATCCTCGTCTGACCGTCTGAGTTAGGTGGAGAGCGAGAGAGAGAGAGAGACAGGGAAAGGGGGTTGGAAGGCTGCCAACTCTCAAACTTGTCTTTGCCGACGTAGATGGAGGCCGATGGATCGACGACGTTGGAGGTGAAGTAATACACCATGATGAGTCTCGGTCCGAAGCAAGTCGGGCAGTTTCATGTGGTGGACGAGGTTAAGACCGAAGAGGCCGAGGGATGGATTAGGCCTGTGGGGATGGAAAGGAGACATTGCTGCTAGCACTTACTGGGGCTTCGATTGCAATTGAGCAGATAGCTCCGAGGTATGCCCCCTCCGAGGCGTGCTTCAACTCACCGCCGTATCACGTGACAAGGGCGAAACACCTCATTGTCCGTCTATCTCAGACAAGCTGCATATTTGTTGTTTGTGTGCCGTCTCTTCTATTTCCTGTACTAAGCACCTCTCGCGAGTCAAAAGCCACAATTTACTTTGAGGGAGGAAGAGGCAAGGAGAGCAGCCGGCTTGGCAGTCGTGCGCAACCACCTGCTTTGTCTCAAAAGGCCGCTTTACTCTACTTTGGAGCCCGTCTCCCGCTCCCGAGTGCCCTGCTTCAGCTCCAATAAATGGTGGCTCAGGTGAGACTTTGTGCCTCCAGTTAGCCGGGTGCCCTCCAACTTTCGGGATTCTCAAGGGCGTCGCGGTCTCCGAAAGACTTCGGCTCATCTTGTCGCCACCTCCCCACACCCTCCATCTTCTCCTTACAAGATTTCAGCGATGCAGCACGATCCAGTACCTGTTGGTGGCTGCGATGACGAGACCAAATCTGGATTAGACGCCGTCGAGCCGATCACCGGATGGGATGGTAAGATTTTAACGCTTAGCTTCGGATTTTCAATCCGCTACGGATTGATGGGCAAAGAGGACTTTCTTTTCCGGGAAGCAACAGGCGCAGATTCTTAAACAACCATGCTTTCTTTTTTATTAGTTTTTGCAGACTCTGGGTCTCACATTGTCGTGTTCTATCTCGCCTGCTCGTTGACCTTCTAGTGCCTTGCAGACTGACTAGGGACTCGCGCCCGGTAAAATATTATCTGGCTCAAGAAGTCTCCGTACCGCCCCGTGCCTCTACCCTCCACGACGAGCCTGTGTTGAGCGGGAAGAGCTCAAGACAGGAATGAACCTTCAAAAAAGACAAACTCCCGCCCAGTCTGATGATCAAAGAGGCAAAAACGTCAGAAACATGAAGCCAGGGAGCATCGCTACTGGATCATGACGCGACGGGCAGAGAGACCCCTGCCTCCCGTGCCTTACGCATCACCGAGCGCTCGTCGGACGCTGGGCAGACCAGTGTTAGCGATCGCCTCTGGGTTCAAGGGAGCGACAATTACTTGCAAGGGCTTTCTCGAGGCGTTGGCGCGTCCAAAACTGAGATAGGCTTTGAGTGTAACTGGTCGATTAGGGCGGCGCCGGCGTAGTCTCCCGGCAGAAATTGGTAGATGTCGATGCGGATTGTGTATGTGCCAGGATAGGATATGGACAGGTCCGTAAAAGGGAAGACGAATGACCTTGAACCAGGCTTAGAGCCGGCAATCTCGAATCTGCTAACGGCCTTTGTGCCTTCGAGGTAGCCATCGACGACGGAGCCATTCCGGTCGACGACGGCGACGGTAGCGAAGTAATCAACGCCGCCGTCGGATCCCCGGACTGACTGCTTGGCCATGATGGGGGGATACAAGTAGGAGCCGGCTTGTGTTCTCCTCGGCGGCTGCACCGCCATCTTCATTCCGGCCATAGGGGGGCACTGGAGGCAGGGCTCTTGCGGTGAATGGAGCTTACCCCTGCGGGATGTGCTATTCATTGTCTGCGGCATGACTGACTGTTCTTGGGGGGAGGGCTTGATATAGTAAAGGCCGTGAACGGGGAGTACGGGGACTCCTCAGGGGCACCTCTGGAGAAGGCGGAAAGGGAGAGGGGAGCGGGGAGTGAGTTTGTTTTTCCGAATATTTTCGCTTCGCAGACCGACAGAACCAAGAATGGAGATGGTTGGAAGAGAGCAGGGTGATGCGACGAACGCCTGTGTTGCTCGGCTGTGACACGGGCAGAGAGAATGGATGAGGCAGGCCGGTTAGAAGTTGGACGGCGATTGACACTAAGACGCAGGATCGTACGAGTACGTGTAGAGCAGTTGGAACGCGCCCAAGCCAGAGCAGGGCCGCATTTATATATTCTGTGTAACTCGCGAAGTAAGAACATGGTCTTAAAGCCAGGGAAGGTGAGGATAGAGATACTGTCTCTTGCTCGTGTCTTACAGGGCATGGCGTACACTAAACATGGTCCCAAGCGGGAGGGAGGAAGGAAAGGGGGGGGTGTGGGTGGGGGAGGTGTTCACGATCTTGACATCAGGGAATCCCAGCCCGGTGGCTCGGGAAGACGATCAGTAATTTAGCCCCATCTCAGATGCCGCGCCATCATCGCTGTGTTGAATGCACGCCCCCCCTGAGCGGGGAGAGACGGGAAGTCGACCTAGTGCCTTGATGTACATAGCGGACGCCGAGGGCCCAACAATAGAGTGCGTTGCCCGACAGCCTGGGTCGATGGCATTCCCGAGTTCCGCTGCACGTTTCAGGCTCGGGGGGAAACATTGGCCCATATTGGCTGGAGTGGGCGCAAAAGGGATGACATCTCTGGATGCGTTGGTACCCCCCAGGTCTCTTCACGCCTCTCCCCTCGGGCTCTCTTCTCGGGCTCTTTTCTCTTTTCTCACCTGAACCTCAACCTCGTTTTCGCCCTTTCTTTCCTCTGTTTCTCTCTCTCGGTTTCTTAGCCCAAAGGTGGAGCGGGAACGTTGTCTCAATCACCAGCGCAGAAACAGATCAATTAGACGCACGGGGGAAAGAAAAAGCAAAAAGACCGAAAAACTCTGGGCGGCAAACAAAATGAAGTCATAATGAACGAATCTCCAGTGGACCCTGAAAACCGGCGAGGGGGTGATAAACGGCAGGACGAATTGTTTGCAAGGACTATGCCATGCTTTTTTTTCTCGGTGAATCCGGGCTTAAACAAGAATGTATTCGCAGACAAACAAGGTTGAGTGTACATACGCCTTGGCACAGTTCTTTGATGACGAGCATCCCATCCTCTAGATTGTTTGAGTGGACTTGTCACATTTAGCTCTGAGCTCGATCATGTTTCCCTGCTAGCTCCAGTCAGATCTGACGAAGCTTCAAGGAGGGAAGAAGAAGACGACTCGAAAAAGAGGGGCGGCTGAAAGACGCTAAAGTCTGAAGAACAATGTTCTGAAGTATACTTATACTATGACTCAATCACCTCGTCTAATGTTAGTCGTTCCTGAGATCGAAATCAAGCACCCCTCATATTATATTAGTGTTGCTCGCGCCTATACGTCGGTACGTAAGTAGGCTCTTAGGGAATAATTAAAACCATAAAAACTATAAACACCTCTCTAGGCAACGGTCTCCTCCTTAATGCTTTATATGTCTTTACCGTGCACTGCTGAAGATTTAATAACCACGTTCTACTAGATTATCGTTCTATCGCCCTGCTTATATGCATATGGAAATTCAAGTAGAGATCGCATTTACTCAGCTCTCAATCTTCCACTCTAAACTCCAAACTTAGACGTGCTTTAATAACCAGCACGAGCTCCAAGCCTCTGGCGTGTAAATCAGCCAGTGGCCGAACTCTAACCCGGCACTCTATAGCACAACCTGTACGTTGTAGCACCTGCCATTCCTTGCTCGACGACGAGGCCCCGGTGTCTTGAATGTCGTCTCTGTCGCCCAAAGCCGCCCGGTGACTCATCAATCACGCTCCGGTCCGACCAAAATGCTTGAGTCTGTGTTCAAACGTCGGCAAGAGGTCCTACAGCGAGAGTGTCCACGGCTCCGAGTACCGACATTTCTGGAAGCTCACCCTCGGCGGAGCCAGCGCTGGCACATGGTCTACGCAACCGGCCCTCGACCGGCAAGTCTTCAGGGGCTTGAAGCAGGCCAGCCACGGCTCGTCCGTCTTCTGCGAGGGCGGGAGGGTACACGCCGGCGGTTACGGCGAGAGGTCGACCGTCGCAGCTTTCCACGCCATCGATGGCCCAATCAATTGGCCATACCGGGCCTGCTAACTTACAACGCGTCCGAACGCGCCTGGAAAACGACATGATCCCCAACGAGCCCAGGGTCTCTTCCCTAAGAGACCAGGCGACGAGGTTCCGCTCCGGTCAGTCTGTCTACGTCATGGGCTTCGGTCTAAGCCCCCTGGTAATAATGCTGGGCGGCAGGTTCGACTACTTCCCGTCCGTTGCCCTATACGACCTCGTCGCCCAGCGCTGGTTTTACAGCGGAAGGGCGGCAACGTGCCTATACGTCGCGGAAGCTACCACTCTGTAGCCGCCAAGGGCCGATAGGGCACGATAGACGTTCAAGTATGATTCTTCTTTCTTTACCTTGCCATCGTGATATAACGAGGTCGTCGCCTTATAACGACCGCTCCAATATTGAGTTTCATCCACGGCGGAGTGAGCATATCGAAGGGCACAATGAGTGATACTTAAGTCCTTTTTCTCCCCGGTATTACGGGTTTTAAGGTGAGCTTTACGGTCCCGGAGAGGACCAACTAGACGTATGCTTTAGAATCAAGAAGCAGATATTTTGGGCGGCTTCCCGGTTAACCGACTCTAGAACCCGAAGATACGTGGATCGGAGCTTATAAGATCTTTCATACGTCGAAGATGAAGCTGAAAAACTGTTATGGTCCGAATGCGGCCGCGTACGAGCCCTTCCAGGTCATCGAGGATTAGTGCATAAAGGGTCAGGCTTTTATATGATTTCGCGCGCGCTCGGTCGGCTCTGGTCTAGAGTTTAACGCAAGGGGAAATCTCGTGGGCCGTGAAATAGCAGCGAGGTCCAAAGCCTGTTCGGCGTTAGAATTAATACGAATAGCACGACGCGTAAGTGATGGCGCTATATTGAGGTAGAACGAACTAAAGCTAACGATGAATATCTAGGATCCATCCTGTCACCGAATAAATATGTTTGCCACGTTCATTAGGAGCATCGCCCGTGCCATCGTCGGCGGCGTCGCGGCTGCATCTCTGAGCTACGACGGCAATCTTCTTCCACAGACACCGTCGACGAGAGCAAGGAAAAGAGACCGAGACCGAACGAGTCAAGCGAGCGACCCACCAATCGGCCCTAGACTCTAAGAAAGGACCGTAGGAGCTGTGTCAAAACAATGCACGAAAAATAGAGCTCGAGTCGAAGAAAAAACTACAGGAGTTGTTCCCATATAACCAAGTTTATGAGATATGGTCTCGCGATAGCGATCATTTTAATCGTTTTATAAGTGTAACGCTCGAAACGGTATAAGCGGCGTTATCCGTTAAGATTATAATGCACATCTAGGCACTCTGTTATAAGATACTATAATAATTCCGCCCGCCTTTGCCCTCTGGATTTTGCTCGTTGTCCGTAATAGCAGGCAGCCGGAAGTTGGTTTGCCGATGCATATATCTTGTAAGTTAATCATCATGATGCTTAATTGAGCCTCATAAGTAGAGTTACATCTGAAACAGAGTAAGGCTCGACAGCCGGCTCCGAACCTCCAGGCAGTCAGAGGATCTAGGCCTTGAGACCAAGACTTGCGGTATAAACGTGCAATTACTGACTTCTTCATTTCCACATGTTTCACAGTACTCGAAATTCACTACTCCGTTCGTTACTTCACATTGCACTAATGTGGTGCGACTCCTAACGAGTCTTACTCTAACGCCGTTCTGCCTTTCCTTGGGAGTGGCTGCTACAGTCCCGACCAGACCAGAGCAGATTATCGTTCAAAATGGGCGTCAAATCTTGAAAATCTTGAAAGTGCCGTGTCTCATTTCTCCCCCCAAACGTTCAGTGATGTCAAAGGCTTGGAGAGTTTTGTTCCGCCGCGGAGACTCGTAATGGCCAGTCTTCGACCCATTATTATAGTGGTCCACGAGTATGGACCATTGGCCCCGGCAATTCGCCTGTCCCCTAAGGTCCAGCGCCGCAAGCAAATTTCTGGCCGAGGCCACACCTCAACCGGGGAAACATCAAGAGGCCTGATCTCGCTCTTAGGAGGTTCCTCGAAGCCAGTGTTTGCCAGACTACAGTGTCCGGTTCCGGCAGGCTGTTAAAACTGGGTAGAGATATCTGCGAGGCCTTCAAAAGGTTTACAAGCAGCTGCCGAAAGATAAAGTGGCAGCTTTATGGTAAGGGAATGCCAAGGCCTTTGGTAAGGTGATTGGAACGGTAAACCTAGAAATTTTCCTAGCAGATTCGGTTGAAGCGCCATATCACAGACGGGCAATTACAAGAACCCTATCGGCGCACTCATTTCGTCGTCCTGTAGCGAGTGTGAGAGACTGGTCAGCCTTTTTCTTTATCGTCTACGCCTGTGCAAGCCCTGAAACCGAGGTCTCAGCGGAAGCCAGTCGAATCTGCGAGCAGTTAATGGCTCAAAAGGCGACGACGAGGCCGAGCTGCCGACCAAGGTCATCTACTGCAAAAACGCCGAAATCCTTGGTGGCCGTTCACCGAGGAATCGGTTGCCGTGGTCGAGGGACGGACACGTTGCATGCTTCTCGATGGCCCAGAAAGCGACTATATGCACTAGGTTAGCGGCAGCAGACTGTGATTTCGCAAGAACGAGGGTGGTGCAACATTCTGCAAATTCTTGATGATCGATAGAGAACCCGACATCGTCCAGAAAGGCATCGAATAGCATTCCCAGCGAAAAGCCTACGAGTTTAAGCACAATTTTCAGCTAAGGTTACTTCACTTTGAGTCACGTCGTTCCGAAGTGTCGTGGGCAGCCCGAACGAATTCTGTGATGCTTTTATATCGTGGTTTTCTATAGAGATTTTTTTTATGTCATGTTCTATCCCCAGACAATGAACCGCAAAAAGGAGACGCACCAACACAACCTCCTGCTTAGAGTCTTATGCGACAAGCGCCACAGGCTCTCCAGTAACCCGGTCAAGCCCGGCGGGGATACCTTGCTTGATAATTTCTGCGAGGACGTGCACAAAAAGCAGGGCATCACGGACGGGACCAAGCAGCTGCGAGAGACCAAACTATGGAGGGGCCAGTACCAACACCACGCCTAGAAGCGTCACTTTAACTGTCAGTATTCCTAATTGAACGAGACTTAGCTCGAGTCTAGATGCCTGGGAGACAAGAGTCCGGGCCAGCTGTTGACTAGCCTGGAGGCCTATTCCAAATACAGGGCGTAGACGTGCACGGGCTGAATATGTGAAAAAGTCCAGAGTCTTTCGAAGCCGGGGCGAGACCATGCCGGCAGCCGACGGCGCGGGTTGGACCTGGACCGACAAGGGACTCATGGCCTGCCAAAAAGTAGACAACCAATGCTGGTATGCCATTCACCAGCCAAATGACTGAAGCCCGAAGACAGGGTCAGCGCCTTGACGTCGGGCATCTCGCTGGATGGGCCGGATAAGCCGTCGCAGACGTGGGTAAACCTTGACGACAACACCTAGTTCTAGTTGACTGGAGTTCTGTTTGGTTGCAAGACGATCACCATAGGACACCGGACGCCGCAGTTCATCCCGTTTTGCCCTTCCGATGTCCACTAGGTTTCCTTATTCTCGGCGAAGCTAGCTGGGGTACCTGGCTTGCGTAAGGTTCCGCAGCTACTAGTACTGGCTTGCTTAAGGATATGGGATGATGACAATCTTCAAAAGCAGCGACAGCAAAGTCGTACACGGCGGCCAGGCCTGCGGCACCAACGTCAACTCTTGGGCTTGGTCTAACAAGTATCCTCGCTTCCACTGCAAGACTAAACTCGGCGGCCTACACTGCGACAAGGTTTTGCCCTACCAAATGCCCTACCAAATGGATGATGAAATCTATGACATGGCCTTCAAGACGGGCATCCTGCCCCGTGAGAACCAGCGTGACCGCACGCCAAAGGTAGGCAAGCGGTTCGGCATATGATGCATCGGGAAGCCATGTTAATAGGTGAAATCTACTAGAACGTTGACGTCCACGTTCCGGTTACGGGGGCCCGGCTTGTCGGGCTAGCTACTCCAAAGGGTATATGGTAATGCCAATCATCTAGGTTGCACCTACGCTGACGGATGAACAACTAAAGATGGCAAGGGAAATGATGTGAGGACCTTGCCAAACCGTCGATGGCACAAATGGGAATGCGGCGCCGGCCTCTCGTAGTATGATTACCAGAAGAGGCGAAGGGCCTGCCACAACTTCTTTAACGGATTCAGTCACTAATCCTGCCCATAGTTGAGGGAAGCCCATTCGGGGGACACGACTATTACCACATCGACGGGCGTCGATATGTGTTGAAGTGTGAATCTCCGGACAAGCCAGCCGGCTAAAGTGAAACAAGGCTTCATTGAGCTCAACACGGATGGAATCTACAGCTCGTCGGGCCCTGTGCTGTGTCGCTGGAAATCAGTAACTGACTACTGAGGAGAAACGTTAAGTAGGTTCTCATCCGCGGGGAAAGTAGGTTCTCATCCGCGGGGACATTTTTGGGTTAAGACTTGGCCGTCTTAAATCTATTCGTTCCTCGACGTCGGCCGCTGCGGCTCGCTCTCCGAAAGAAACGACTCATTGGCAACGGCATGCTGCTGCTGCTGCCGTCGACCTCCTCCCACATCCGTCGACTCCTCCCAGCCAGGCCCTTGGACAGGACCTGGCTCCTCCTGCCGGGCTGAGCGGGCGGATTATGCGGCCACCCGCGCGGCATGCTGGATTGCTGCCGCTGCTGCCGCGCTCCGCGGACGTCTGTCAAGACCTCTGGCCGCCGCCGCCGAGGGTTGAGGGCGGGCGTGAAGAGGGCCCATTCGCGAGCTTTTCCGGCCTTTTCACCGTCTACGAGGTTGCCTTTGGCTCCGGCTCCGGCAGCGGCGAAGCCTCTGAGCTGCTCCAGTTGAACGCTCCTGTTTAGTGGAAAACTGCGATGCTCTGAGCAATGTCAATTCTCTACCGCAATCGTGGCACCCGAATGCAGCACTCGCGCCACAGCTTCTAATATGGATGACATCGCACGTCAACCTGAGGCAAAGCCCACTTCACCAACCACTCAGATCCAAGTACCTCGTCTATCGTGAGTCGTTCCTCAGGCCGGAATTTAAGCATCCCTCGCATCATATCAAGTATTGCACGCGTCTCCTCCTCGCTAAACGTTCCTGCAGCCTCTCGTCTCCTTCTATACTTTTGCACAAATTCTGTAAAGGCATCCTCGAGAGGAGGCCATACTTCTCGATGACCCGTTGGCTGGCGGGGTGTTCCTTGATCTGGATTTGTCTCTTCTGTACTCAGTCGTTCCCATATTTTCCTCCAAGTCGCAGGGAAACCTTCAGGGCCTAGCACATCGATTTGCTGCGCCGCGATTTCATCTCTTGTTTCTGACTCGCTGAAGATGGATTTCATGCCTAGTATATCCCAAATGGCAATTGCAAGGCTCCATATGTCGGATGGAAAGGATAGCGGTGCGTTAGGCTCGAAAAGGGCTTCCGGTGCTCTCCTAGCCAGGGGTGTATTACAATGCTTGCCAAGACGTTGCTCCGTAGCTGGAGCAAACGCCTCGCCGAAGTCGCTAAGGATAAGGCCTTGCGCGTCAGTCAGGGTGAATTCTTGAGCTTTCTTCCCGAGATATAGAGAAGCCACAGCGTGGGACGGGACATTGGGTGGCAGTGGGTTCCGGTCGACGCGGCTGATGGCTATCATCTCGGGCTCGCCAAACCTTTCCCTAAGCTGGTCGGCGGAGAGCTTGTTGAAGGTGGATGGAAGGTTTACTAGTATATTCCCCAGATGAATATCTAGAGACTTTTTTAGTCCACTTGGCTAGAATGTAAGGCATTGGAGATATTGAAACACACCTCCATGGACGAAACCGCATGAATGGACAATGGCAACAGCCATTGCTAATTTTGCACCCAAGGCTCGGGCTACTTGAATGGGAAAGAGACGACTAAATGATGCTTGTTTAAGATTTCCTTGAGCAGGGGTAAATGTGTAGCATATGTGTCTCCCGTTGGGTCCTTGGATGTCAAATTCATCCAAAATAGTCGGTATAGCGCCGCTTGTATTTCTAGATATGTCGCGAAGGATAGCGGGCTCACGCCGAGGGAGGGATGAGCCAGAGATTCCGACTTTGATTGCGACATGGCATTTTAGTCGATTATCGTGAGCGAGCCAGACTGTCGAGTAGCCGCCGAATCCCAACTTGTCCACTATTTGATAGCGGCCGTGCAGTATATCGTCAATCATAACGGGATGATAACCGCCAGGCTCGTACTTTTCCAGCCTCTCGACCCCATCGATCCAATTATACTTGATCGGTTGAGCGTTGGAATGCGAATAACGGCTGTTGCTCGTCATACGTCTTGTGGTTACAGGGCGTCCCACGTTCAACCTCGAGAGTTGTGCGCCTTGAAAACGGGAAAGAGACCGACAAGAAATCGATAGGAAACAAAAGACAGTCTTGGTTTCTGAACGTAGCATGGTTAAATAGTTCACCTGAGAGAACACGACATGCGAATCGCATGCGATTATTGCGGCGAAGCAGAAAATGCTGCTTACTCAGTTAGGCTCTCCGCATCTTAGTTCCCAGTTCGGCCCAGGTCATAGGGCTAAAAAAAAACACAACACTCCCGCGCAGACCTTATATATATGTCACCTAATTAGCTCCTTACACACGAGTACATAGTTCAGCTAACCCTCCCCCCCCCC
>LAZP02000337.1:6149-22341 GCA_001272575.2 Ophiocordyceps unilateralis | reverse complement strand
AAAGGGGGCATGCTGAGTCGTCTGCCTCACCCCTTTTTTTTCCTCGTCGCAGCATGGGATGACGCTCGGCGCTGGGGCTTTGGTATCTTATAAAAATGACTCAAAACCCAGCAACCAGGAAAGGCAAGAGGCCGAGAAGATGAATACAAAAAGATTCCCAGACAACTGATGAACGGCGTCTTGTCCAAATCCCCCCCCAAAAAAAAAATAACACGTCTGAGCCCTGCTGCCGTAGGGCGAAAAATTCCAGCCAAAAGGGGGGGCACGACCCAAGGCTCAGCAACACTACCCGGCCGCCTACCGACGATCGCCTCTCCTCCTCGTAGACGAGCTCTGCGCGCTCCGGACCTGGCCCAGCTCAGCCAATTGGTCGAGGGGCTTCCGACCGCTGGCCGCGCTCGCCTGTTGATGATGATGGTCTCGACAGATGGACGCTGACGGCGACCTTGACCGCGACGGGCCGTCTCCAGCCGTGTGACTACTGCTATTGCTGCTGCTGTTGTTGGTGCTGCTGCTGATGGGGGAAGCGCCGATGCCCTCCATGATGAAATCAGAAGCCGTCGGCGCGTCCAGCACGGCCAGCTCTTCGGGCCGGAAGACGAGCGGCAGCAGCTTGGCGCGGACCGGGATGAGGGCGATGATGAAGATGGGGAAGCCGACGGCAGCGACGGTCTGGGTGACGGCGAAGGTGGCACCGAAACCGAGGAGCTCGATGGCGACGAAGAGCCAGACGGCGACGCGCCGCTTGATGGCCTTGAGAGGTTGGTCGGCGGCCGTCAGGCTCTTGTCGCGGCAGAGGAAGATGATCTTGGCCGTGATGCCGTTGGCCTCGACAGCCTGGACGCCCATGATGAAGAAGAGGCCGGCAAGCACGCCGTGGGGGATGAGGTGGATGACGACGAGCAGCGGCCCGGACATGGTGCCGAGCGTCAGGAGCCCCTGCGCCAGGTTGGAGACGCGCTGCTCGACGACGTGCGACGGCTCCAAGGCGTAGTCGCCCTTGTCCTCGCCCTGGGCGTCCAGCTTCCTGGCCGGCTTTGTCACGCAGAGAGACTCGGTGTGGAAAGGGGCCTGGGGGATGAGCCCGTTGGGGAAAGGCAGGCCGAGAATGCCGGCGACGCCGGTGGTGACGCCGAGGAGGAAGAGATCCCAGTGAAAGCCGGCCGGTTTTCGCAGCGGAAACTCGCTTCCTTGAGCCATCAGGGAAGACACTGGGGCATGGTCAGCCCCTCTGAGCGGTACCGGGCCATGACCCAATTACTTGCCATTGTGATCGAACCAGAAGAGAATGGTAAGCAGGACGGCAAAGGGCAGCGCCGTAAAGACTTGGCCCACGCTCAATGTCCAGAAGTCGACGAGCCATTTTCGGCCACTGGTGGGCATAAAGGCAATGCCCGTAGGTAGCCTCTCCAGGTCGACTTGGTCCATGCGGCCGAAGTGGACGAAACCGGTGAAGAAGATGATGGTCAGGGGAGTGCCGTAGTCTTTGAGGAAGACTCGGACCGGCTGCCTGAACAGGCTACTGGTTCCCAGTTGGCTGCAGACGTAGGCCGACATGAAGACCAGTAAGGCTGCCATGACGGAGAGGTAAAAGGAGGTGCCATCTCCGAGACGTGCTAGAACCTGGATGCCCTTTTGAAGGTAGATGAAGGCGACGTAAAAGCCAAAGATGTCACAGGGGAAACGCGTGACCCAGCGGAGCCAGTTGCACGAGTTTGTAATGGCGAGGATCCAGTGAAGGATGAGGGACCATCTGGGGGAAATGGCACGAGATGAGACGTGCACAGCTAACACTAGGCGGGGATACTCACATGCCAATCCAGGCCATGAAGCCTAGATAGTTGACGCCGCTGGGGCTCATGATGTCGTACACGGTGCTGTGAAGAAGGGTTAAAAGCGCTTGGAAGTAAAGAATACTCGTCGGATGGGGAGGGGGGGGGGGGCACGAGCACACACTAGTTAAACACGGTGATGGGACCTTGTAAGCGGGAACAGTCAGTGAAAGAGATAGAAGAAAAGGGCCAAGATGAGGATGAGTTACCGGTGACGCCGACAATGACAATAGGCTGAGCAGCGAAGAGGGAAAAGACGACAGCGCCGAGAACGGAAGCCAGCAGGACCTCATTCACGCCATAATTGGAGCCAGTCTTCTGGAACATATCTAGCGAAAAGGCAAGAGCCGGGAGAATGCTGCAGGGGCGGGCGATTGAGCATCGACGAGACACACACAGCCGCGGAGCCAGGAGCGGTCATACTTGGCGAAATACATGTAAATGGTGGCCGGGACGACACGATAATCCCAGCCATCGAGCCAGTCACTCCGATAGAAAGGGGCTCTCCGACGGATATCGTTGAGGATGCCGCGGAAGAGATGAAGGCGCCACCAAGGTTCGGCCGGTTCGCGTGCCGCGTCCGGTGCTGGCCGCGTGGCGGCATCGGCCGTCTTGTCCATGGTAGTGGAGGAGGGACGATGATGAGGAGAGAGGAAGAATTGTTGGTGAGAGAGAGAGAGAGAGAAGCAGACGTTATGGCCTAGATGAAGGGATAAAAAATTCGACGCCGGCCCGCGTCAACATGGCAGGCCACAAGGGGCGGATACAAAAAAAAAACCCCCGACGAGGACGGAAGAGGAATGAAAGCCAAAGTAATCAAGCGGCGGAGAAACAGTCCAAAGACGAACAAACAAGAAAGAAAAAAAAAAGAGGTCCAAGAGAAGGCCATAGGAAGGAGAGATGAGGCGGAACGCAGACGACTGATATTGGCCAGCGCTAGGAAAGCCCCCCAGATAAGTCGTCCGGCGCCGTTCCGATCGCGGCCGATGCGTCACGGCGGGATACAAAAGTCTGTCCCATAGTAGTGGATACCTAGACGTGGGGCGAGGCTTTATTTATTGGATTTCTCTTTCTCTCTCTCTCTCTCTCTCTCTCTGTCTCTGTATCGTCTCTTCCATCTCTCTTCCATCCCGTCATGAGGGAGACACACAGAGTTTCGAAATTGCGGCCTCCCTCCCATCCATGCTTTTCGATGCCTATGCCCAATTTGCTCGAGGCCAAGGGGGCACCGGATTGTACCGTCTTGTACCGTCTACCTGTCTTATCGGCCTCGTTTGTCCCCGCAGCCGCTTTCCGATGCCGGCTCTCCATGCCCGCAGCCCCACCCTTCAAGGTATCCGCTACTGCCGTCGGCTGGGTCTGATGACGGTTCGGTCTGGGAACTTTCTCGACCAATCATCGCTGCCCATCATCCTCAACCGTCAAACCGTCAAACCGTCAAACTCTCAACCCTCAACCCTCACCTCGCCTCTCCGTCCCTCCTCACACCGTCAACTTCACTTCGTACAGATAGGTAGACAGCCAGATAGACAGGTACCTGTCAGCCACGCACTGCTAACCGCAGTAGATACAAGTACTTGGTAGCCTGGCGACACCTTCTACCAAGAGTCGAGATTGGGCCCCCCCCCCCCCCCCAAGGCATCGCCCTCCTCGTCGCTGCCCGACGCAACGGACTGTTGTCTCGTCTCGATCCCCGTAACACCCTCCTCCTGCTCCTGCTCCTACTCCTCCATTTCGAACCTCACTCGACCTCACCTCACCTCACCTTCCGACAGGCCGCTGCCGGAGCCGGTGGCGGCTCCGACTCCGTCTCCGTAGGCGGCGGCGGCGGCGCCCCCTTCTCCTGGCTGCCCCCAAAGTACTTCTCAAACTCCTCCTCGTCAAATGGCCGCTTGCCCAGCAGCCGCACCATGTCGTCGCGCACCAGCACCTCCTTCTTCAGAAGCTCCTCCGCCAGCAACCCTACTTCCTTCTTCTTTTCCGTCAGCAAGTCTCGGCATCGTCGGTACGCCTCCTCGACGATGCGCTGCACCTCCTGGTCGATTTGCTGCGCCGTCGCCTCGGCAAACGGCTTGTGCATCCGGTTCGGGTCGTTGTCAAAGTGCACCGGCCCGACCTTGTCAGACATCCCCCACTGCGTCACCATGCTGCGCGCCATCTGCGTCACCTTCTTGAAGTCGTCGCTCGCCCCCGTCGTCACCGTCGGGAAATGCAGCTCCTCCGACACCCGCCCGCCCATCGTCATGGCCATGCGGTCCATCAGCTGGTCCACGTTCATCAGGTAGGCGTCCTGCGGCAGGTACTGCGCGTAGCCCAGCGCCCCCTGTCCGCGCGGGATGATGGACACCTTGACCAGCGGGTCCGCGTCCTTGAGGAACCAACCGCAGATGGCGTGGCCCGCCTCGTGGTACGCCACCGTCTTCTTCTCCTGCGGCCTGAGCACCAGCGACTTGCGCTCCAGTCCGCCCACCACTCGGTCGATGGCATGCTCAAAGTGCTCGATCTTGACGTCGTCCGCGTCGTTTCGAGCCGCTGTCCGTCGTCTTCCGTATTAGCCAACCCGTATCTCCTCTGCCCGAGACCCCGCCGTGCACGTACCTATCAGCGCCGCCTCGTTGACCACGTTGGAGATGTCGGCACCGGAGAAGCCGGGCGTCATCGCCGCGAGTCGTCCTACCAGATTCTCAATGTCCTCCTTTGTCACAATCTTCTTGAGGTACACCATGAAGATTTCCTTGCGCCCCTTCATCGTCGGTCGGTCGATGACAATGTGCCTGTCGAAGCGGCCCGGCCGCATCAGCGCCCCGTCCAGGATGTCGGCCCGGTTGGTGCCAGCCAAGACGACCACCTGCTCCTGCGTGTTGAAGCCGTCCATCTCCGTGAGGATCTGGTTCAGCGTCGCCTCCCGTTCGTCGTTTCCGCCAAAACGGTTGTTGCCCGACCTGGACCTGCCGATGGCGTCAATCTCATCGATGAAGATGATGCACGGCGCGTTCTTGCGGCCCTCGGCAAACAGATCGCGCACCCTCGACGGTCCGACGCCGACGAACATCTCCACAAACTCGGACCCGCTGACGCTGTAGAAGGGCACGCCCGACTCCCCAGCCGTTGCCTTGGCCAGCAGCGTCTTGCCCGTGCCTGGCGGCCCGGAGAGGATGGCGCCGCGGGGGATCTTGGCTCCCAGCTTCAGGAACTTCTCGGGCCGCTTCAGGAAGTTGACAAACTCCATGATTTCTGTCTTGGCTTCTTCGAGACCGGCCACATCCGCGAACTTGACCCTGACCGAGCTCTCGGCGTTGAACTTTTTGGCCTTGCTCTTGCCGAAGTTGAAGACGCCGCCGCCGCCGCCGCGCATGCTCATCGACCTCTGGGACCAGATGATGAGGCCGATGAACAGCAGCGTCGGCCCAAAGGCCATGATGATGTTGCCCAACGTACCGCTGCCAGCCTCGTAGCTGACCGGGATTCTCTCCGATAAGGGGATGCCGAGCTGATCCTGAGCCTTCTCCAGCTTCCTCTCGAACGATTCCACCGATCCGATGGAGAACGTGTACGTTTTCGAACTGGTATGCCCACCCCCCAAGGTTTCGATGGCGTCCGGACGCAGTTCCACTTGTACTTTCGAGCCGTCGACGACCATCAGTTTCTGCACCAGTCCCTTGTCCAGGAAGGTCGTCCTGAACTCCTGCCACGTCAACTCTTTCTCCGTGAAGGGCCTGCTCATGCTGTCCATTATCCAGATGGAGAAGATAAGTAATACGGCGCTCTGAACAACGTCAAACGTCAAACGCTTCCATTGTTCGAAAATGTCACCTGGGCGGCGGTTGCGTTGGTTTTCCTGACCCTGGCTGCTGTCTCCGCCCGAGCTCTCTCTTCCATCTTTGCCAGTGCTCTCTTGATTGCCGGGATGGTCGGCTGCCTTGTCTTCGTCCTCGTGTTTTCCTTTGGCGGTATTGTCTCGGATAGCTTCTACCATTTGGACCCTTTTTCTTATCGCATCGATACAGTCTATGAGCTCATTCAACTCATCCGGGGCAATAGAGCGCTTCTCCATCTTGACGAGAAGCTCCCTTGTCTGTGGGGGAGCGCCGACTGATCGCATCATCTTTGCTTGTAGCTCAAAGGATGGGAACTCGGTGGTGAATAATTTGCCGTAGGGAATATCTCTCATGATCATGTGGATTTCCTTCTGGTTCAAGCGAATCCAGCCCTCTGGCAGTGGAGGGCCGGAGTTATCGCCTGTCTCGGTGATCTGTTCTGACTGATTCTCATGCTCGCCCGGCCGGGACTCTTGTGTCTTGGATACGCTCGGCTGCCCCGGCTTGAAATTGCCAGCGGGCTTCGGTTTGACCTCCTCGGCTTCAACATCAGCCATTTTCTTCGAACGGGCCCTTTTCTTCGAACCAGCCTTTTTCTTTGAATCAGCCTCTGGCTTGGAATCGTCCCCCGGCGGCGGAGCACCAGAGGAGAAGCATCTGGGCCGCGATCCACAGGGGCTGTTGCAGGCCCTCGACAGAATCGACTGGGAGGTGATGTGCACCGGCAGTCTCCGGCTGAAGCTTGGCTGGTGCACGAGTCGAAAATGCCGTGCGAGCTGGCTCGACTGCCGGAAAAGCCTCGACATGGTGGGCGTTGCGGGACGCGGATAGCACCCAACTTGACGAGGAAGGCGTTCCGCTCAGTTCGTCAAGTGCGAGCAGCCGCGTTGAATGGCCGGGATTGCGTCGCGCTCCGAGGCGTGCATCCAGCCGTGGCGGGAGTCCGGATTGGAGAGTGTGTGAGAGTAAAGGCTGGCCTTCCTACCTGTATTCCCATACAGAGTCAAGCACCTTTGCTCGAATTTAGCAGTTTTAGCTGTCACGTGGCAGGCTGGCATAGGGTAGGTGGGTAGATATGCGAGAGGAGCCAGCTCGCATTGTGGGTGGGTGTCGTCATCGAGCTGCAGCCTACAACAATAGTGCCGGAGTGGTGTGTAGGTAACGACCGCATGACTACCTACCTACCTACCTACCTACCAACCTGTAGGTAGGTAGGTCCACTACTACCTTACCTCTGGACAATTTCTTACGGCCTAATTGCGCTTGGAGTATGCACGGGTACTACTAGCAGTAGGTGCTAGCAGGTTGCGGCGTGCTTCTCCACGTAGAGGCACCTGACCTGACCACTGCCCTTAACCGGGACGCTGAAAGCCCGGCCCGGCCCGACGACGACATCGAGACAAGCGTCCTCTCCCTCGCCAGGCGTCAGGTCGGGCCAATCTCGCCATAAACCAACAGTCGAAATTCGAGCAAGCGGATGCTGGTAGTAGTGGGCCAGAACGCGCCGTGCCTGGGCTTCGTCGCCAAGCTCGAGGACGAGAAACTTTGGGCCCATCAATGACGCCAGATCAAGCAGTCGGGCGTAGAATGCATCGGCCCGCTCCCAGCCTTCCGGAACAGGCAAATTCGAGCCTGGAACGAGGGCCAGTCGCGGTTCGAATTTACGAACCGAGTATCCCAGCTGGCCCATCCCGCAGTTCCATACTCGGGGAGCTATGTAGGGCGGATTGGAGATCAGTACATCCCACCGATGGCGGGCGAGGTGCCTCATGGCTTCCACGTCGAATACATCGCGCCTCGAGAAGCGCAGGCTCTGGTCCGATGTTGGACGGCCTATGTGACCCATCTTGATGTTTCTGTCGACATTTTGGCGAGCAAGCTCGACTGCATCGTGCGCAATGTCGACCCCGAGCACGGTCAAGGCATTGAACGACGGCTGAAGAAGAGAGAACAGCAGCAGCGGGATGCAGCCGGTGCCGGTGCATAGGTCGAGAACGTTCAGCGGGCGACGACTGTCGAAGAGTGTGGTGTGCAAGAGCAAGTCTACAAGATGACAGGCATAAGCCTCCGTCTCCGGGCGCGGAATCAGGACGCCGGGGCGGCACTTGACATCGAGGTGACCGAATGGCTGCGATCCGAGGATATACTGTAGGGGAACGCCACGGCCGCGGTCACGACACAGGCTGGCCAGGCGTCGCGGGTCGTTGCAGTGCTCGCGGAGCCAGCGCAGCTCGTTGCGGGCGGAACCGACGTCTCTGCATGCGGGAAGGAGCGCGACAAGGTGCGGCGACTGCTTCTTGGCCTGACGGAAGAGCCATGGCGGGAGTCGGGGCATTTATTAGCTGGAGGAGTCGGCCGAAGGAGTTGGCTGGAGGTTCGGGCAGTCGGAAAGCTTGCATACATTTTCGTCCGAGAGAAGACGGCCGAGATTTAACCGCGCGCTTGGATGCGCACTTAGCCTGTGCACATTGATGCAGTGTAAAAGCATCTCAACTCGCTCGTCAACTACAAATACTCGTCCGCTAGGCCGGATAGCTTTTGTCTTTCTCATTGTCTTCTTTGTATTCTTGCTTCATCTCTGGCTGACGACCGAGAACATCGTAATTTCTTTCTTGGCTGGCGCTATTTCTCAGATCACTTTGCTGTGAGAGGCCTTCCCCGGATGCGCTGCACTGGACGACGTTGACGATGCTAACGACCGCAAATGGCAAGACAGACACAACAACAACAGCCGCAGCAGCAGCAGCAGCGCAAACTAACAGGGCTGAAGAATGAACGCGCCTGATCGGTAAGTAAAGGTTTTTCCTCTGTGTCCGTGGTCTCGGCGCAATGCCATCTTAGTTAGACGTCGGTTTGTCGGATCCCACCTCTTCAGGGCCTCGCTCCAAGATGCCACGCGGTCGTTCATGGATCCGCCCATGCGCCGGAGAATCGGAGCTGGCGGCGGCCGAGCTGGCAGTGAAGCCCGACAGCCAGCTGTGAAAAACAAGGTAAAAGCACTGCGACTGGCTGGCAGACGAGGCTCAAGGCAATCTGCTTTCCGCCTCCTGCCAACTGCAATTCGCTCATTTCCTTCACTCTCCCGCCCACCGCTTTTTATCACCAACGCCTCTTGAAGTCAACATCACTGTCAAGTTTTTCCATCTCAGGATACACTCGCACCGAAAGCAACTGCCATCTCGACTCATCTCCCGTGCAGTGCACCCATCTGCCATGGCCGGCTGCAACATCAAGCACTTCAACATTCAGGACAACGTGTAACCATCTCGCCCTGTGGGAAAAAAAAAAAAAAACAAAGCACTGCATCTGGCAAGTTGACGTCGCCCGCTAACCAAATTTCAGCTTCGAACTCTTCCTGCTCAGCGATGGCGAGAAGAAGATCGAGGAAAAGGTCTACTCTGGTAAGTCAACCTCCAACTCCGGCGATGCATCTCCGCTGACGCTTTTTGAGGCATGTCCAACACCTCCGACTTCATCCTAAACAAAGAAGACCATACGTTGGGCAACCTCCTCTCGGAGCATCTCAAGCTTCACCCCAACGTCTACATGGCTGGCTACAAGCGTATGCGACATCTTGTGCCGCGCATCTGTCCTCTGCTGACCTCGCGTCGTCAAGTCGCCCATCCCAATGTCCCCCAGCTCTTTATCCGCGTACAGACGGACGGCAGCAAGACGCCCCGCGAGATATTTTGCGCCGTCTGTGAGAAGCTCATTAACCAGCTCGAGTCGCTGCATCAGGCTTTCACCCGCGAGTGGGAGCTGCGCCGCATCACCAATATCGGAGAGCAGGCCATGCAGGCCAACGGGCACTGAGAAGAACGGGGTTCTGTGTGCGTTGGGCGTCTGGGTGATATTAACATGCTCTGACCTTTGTGTGTCACTTGGGTGAAACTATGAGACAAGGTGGCTTTCTTCTTTTTTTGTAGTACAAGTATTTGAGCTGGTCTACCTATATCGACTTGGCTCTTTACCTCCCGCCTTCTTGACACGGCCAGGCCATGCAGCCGACGGCGGCGGACTGGACCCGGGTGAAACACCCCGGAAAGGGCTTTTAAGGAGCTCTCACCTTATCCGCAGCGGCACAGGCCCGCCGCCGATTCATGGATTGTCTGTTCCTCAAATCTGTCCGTCGCAACCCCCCCTCCCTTTCCCCCCTTCGGCTCATGTTGCGGGCTCGCCCGGCCCTTCGCCACCGGGTATCAGCTGTCGTGATGAAATCAGTGAATGCGAGCGGCGGAAGGCAGGGGCCACCTACCATGCAGATGTTATTTCCGTTGAGAAGAATCTTGGACAGCTTCGTGCGGTTGCCAGTTCCGTAGTCACTGCGGCAGAGAAGAGCCTTAGTCTGCATACAATCGCGGCGCAAATGTGAACTCACAACTCCGTCACCTCCTCCAGTACCATGTCTGTCCGATAGAGGCTGTTAGACAGGCTTGACACATGGAAGACATGGTTAGATGACACTCACTGACGTAGTCATCGAAGCCTACCAGAGAACCGCTGAATTCTTCCGTCACCGTCAGCTGAGAATTGGCGTGGCATAGGATCATCATACCCTTGCCGTCCTTCATAATGACCCAGATTCTCGAGCCGACACACTTGTCGATGAGTTCTACAGACGAAGTCAGTGACACAGCAAGCGGTAGGTAACAGATGATAGAAGAAAAAAAGGTTCACCAAGTGGCAGTAGCTGCGACGCCATTGTGAAAAAAAGGTGCTCGTTCTCGCTTTGCGCTGGCTCAAGGTTTGCGGGCAGCCAGTCGACGGTGATCGTGAAGTTGGCGCCACGTGCCCGCGACCCGATGACTAAGCAGTCCACAGGCAACTCCGCCACAAAGATTCTCGTAAGAGCCAATGAAGGCTCTGCCTTGAACGCGCTCGCGTCATCATGGCCATGATTTGGGGTTAATTTGAACCATTCGCCACCGCTAGAGATCGCTGGCGGCGCACTTAATGGTCATGGTTGCTGGTCGCCGCTATGGCCTCTCGCTGCTGGATGCTGTGCACAGGCAGTCAGCAAGTATGGCAGAACGACGCCTCACCTTGACCCGTTTCGAGTCGACGCGCCCTCGTGTTGGCGCACTCATCGCGACGAGGACTATAAGCTCGAAAAGTCTTGGCTCGTTGTGGCATCCGAGCCTCGGTATCCGCTTCTCGCCCGATCAGAGTCGTCGCCTCGTCCACTTGACGAGCTCTGCGGACGAATTTCCGACGGTCCGGGGTGGACATGCCGATAGTCTGGAGAACGGAGCATCACTGCCGGTGCCTGATGCAGAAGGCGGAGGAGATGCTTCCGCCTTGGTCTCCGACGTACTCGGTGATGCTGGCTCGGGGAACGAAGCAGTGCTGCCGATGCCAGATGCAGAAGACGGAGATGCCGCCGTCTCGGACTCAAACACACCCGGCGACGCGCTCAATCCTGGCGAACCCGTCACAGAGGCGCCGTCCTCAGCCTTTACCATGTCCAAGGAGCTCTTCAACGCAGCCAAAGCCGCTTACCCTGGCACCCCTGAGTCCTACTGGACATACAAACTGTACCAGAAGCTGAACGAGGACGGTACGGTGGAAAAGGTCAATGTCCACTACTGCGAGGACCTGGAAACGACGGAGGAAATCTGCCGGAAGCACTTCTGCCGCCACGACGTCCTCGGCTTCGACATGGAATGGACCATCACGCCTGTTCGGAAGGGCATCAGAGGCATTCGGCACATGGTATCCGTCATCCAGCTCGCGACCCCCAGCGACATCGCAATCTTTCACCTTGCCCGCTTCCCCAAGGATGATTTCCTCGCGCCGACATTTAAGGAAATCATGAAATCACCGGAAGTGAAGAAAGTCGGTGTCAATATCCTGGGTGATCGCACCAGGCTGAAGAATACTTTTGGTCTTGAAATGCGCAGCGTCTTCGAGCTGAGCCAGCTCTACAAGCTCGTAAAGTACATGCCCACAGGCGAGCTCAAGCTGATCAACAAGAAAATCGTGCCTCTTGGCAGCCTGGTCGAAGAGCACATGCATCTGCCGCTGTGCAAGTCAGACTCGGTTCGTTGCGGTGACTGGATGTCGACGATGACCGAAGAGCAGATCCTGTGTAGGCCGCAATCCTAATCCCTCGTTGACTGAGCTGACTGACCGGCTTACCTTTATCAGATGCCGCATCCGATGCCTACGCCGGCCTCGAGCTCTTCCGCATCCTTGAGGCGAAGCGCAAGGAACTGAAACCGTGCCCGCCATTACCGCATGCCGCCGAGTTGGGTCTTCCGATTCGCAAGGCTGAACCATCCCCCGTCGTTCCATGCGCTGCCGATAAACCGGGCATGTCAAGCATTCTCAGTGATGCCGAGTTGTTCGTCATGGAACACCGTCTGAAGGTCCTAACTTACGTGTACGTGCCGGCTTCTGCGCTACGGTGTTTCTTCATCTGGCACAACAATAAGGACCTCGATCCCGAAGCCATCGCCAATATGCTACGCACTCCGCCGCTGAAGTTGACTACGGTCTGCGGCTACATCATGACTTCCATCACCGACGGGATGATGGATTATGATAAGCAAAGGCTCAGGGCCGAAGTCCTGCCCCTTGTGCACCCGGCGATGCTCTTTACCAAGTGGAAAAAGGTAGCCAAAGCGTGCAAATTTAAGCCGGAGTACAGGCCACCTGGGTCGTCGGGGATCGTGCCTTCGAACAGCGAGTCGTCGGTCAGCGAGTCGTCGTCGGTCAGCGAGTCGTCGGACAGCGAGCCGCCAAATATGGAACCGCCGATCAGCGAGTCGTCAGATATCGAGTCGTCGAACATAACGCCGGCCCCGCCGGATGAGGGACAGGACAAGTAGCGGAAGAGCCTAGAAAAGTACCCCTTCTCATGAAGCAAGCAGACCCTTTCCCCTGTTAATCTGAACCTTCCTGTCCTCCCCCGCGCTCACGATCCCCCATGTCGTGTCCCATACGACGGCCAAGACCTTGGCCCCGTCACCCGACGGTGGAAGCTTCTTTCCCTTGAGCCACTCTCGGCTGATGGTGAAGACGGGCTCGCCGACGCGCCCCCCACCCTCGTCCGCTGTGCCCGACCGCACGCTGCGCAGATCCCAGAGACGGCAAGTGCTATCATGTGAGGCGGAAACCAAAGAGTAGTCGTTTTCTGGCGAGGGGGCCAGCGACACGACCATGTTGACGTGGCCGCGGAGCGTCATGGCCGCCGTGGCCGCGGCAGATTCCCGGGGGTCCAGGAGGGTGATGTGCCTCGCCGAAGAGCCGGCGGCGACCAGCGACGTGACGGGTAGCGCGGCGGCGCAAAGAATTGGGTGGAGCGTAGTCAGCCGCGACACCTCTTTTTGCGTCGTCAGATCAATTGTCTTGACGGTGTGGTCCTGCGAAGCCGAGTAGGCGACGGTCGCGTCGTTGGGGTGAAAGATGGCGGCGGTGACAGGCTCGTTGTGCATGGGCATCAGGGCCAAAGGACCGCGTTGGGCGACGGAGCCGGGCGCGGCCGAGAGCTTGGCGCGCTTGGCGCTGGATGCTGAGGGTAGACTGTCGGGTTCGGCTTGAGGCGCGGCGCTCTTGGACGAGGTCCAGAGGCCGACGCGGCCGTCGGACGAGGCGGAGAGGATGCGCCTGTTGGAAGCATTGACGCTGATGGCATTGACGTTCGCTTCGTGGCCCCAGAGCTCCATGCTAAGCTTGAGCGAAGCGGAAGAGCCATCGTCGGCTTCCTTGTAGTCCCAGACGACAAGTTTCCTATCAAGACCAGCCGACGCCAGCTTAGACGGCGACAGCCACCGAACGGCGTTGATGCGCCGCGTATGACCGCCAGCTCTGCCGGCCGGAGAAACAGCAACGGTCTCGCCAGAGGGGTTCCATATCCTGACGAGCCCATCATAAGAGGCGGTGGCGACCCT
Source organism: Ophiocordyceps unilateralis (assembly GCA_001272575.2). Lineage (NCBI taxonomy): Eukaryota > Fungi > Ascomycota > Sordariomycetes > Hypocreales > Ophiocordycipitaceae > Ophiocordyceps > Ophiocordyceps unilateralis. The sequence continues at coordinate 8,799 of LAZP02000337.1, read as the reverse complement.
CTCGCTCACGGGGGCGTCCTGGGCGGCAGGGGAGGTGGAAGAGAGGACGTCAACGCCAGCAACCCAATCATCATGCTGGAAGGTCGCCTGGTAGACGGGAGGAAGCAGACTGCGGACGTATTGCAGAGTCAGGATCGTCTCGGATGACAGGCCGTTGGCGGCGAGGTAGTCTTGAACGGTGGAACGCAGAAAGGTGCCGTTGGCGAGAAAGTCGAGGGGGATTGGGGACTTGGTATCGAGCATGGACTCGGAATTGAGAATGCGAGAGAGGCCATAGCGCTTGATGTCTTTGGCCGGTGTCAGCCAGGTGAGTGAGGGAGAGGGGGGAGTGTAAGAGAAAGGACCTGAAGGGACGAGCAGCTGCTGCTTGGACTCGGGAAGCTGCAAGTCGGGTTCATTTGTGGTGAAGACGACCTTGACCTGGCCCGAGGACGAGTCCATTGCGCCGTCGGGTGCGAGCGACGGAAGGGTTCGTCAGTGAGGGTATCGTGAAAGTGAGTTGGGTGCACTTTCTGGGTGTGCTGCAAAAACAAAAACCCCCCCAAAAAAAATCTCCCTCAAAAAGAGAAAAAAAAAAAAAAACAGCCTTGCATCCATCGGCGGGGGGGCCGACCAATCAGCAGCCGGGACGCACGCAAGGCTGAATGGGGGTTCGAGCCCGTTAGCCTCTCGGGTGGTTGGCAAAGAGCGGGGACGGCATGGTTAGTAATGAATCAATGGATGGGCCGGATCTAGAGAGGCTTTTGCGGAGGGCTTTCGCAGAGGGGTTTGCCGAGACCTTGTACATACACAGTACCATGAACGCACAGTCGATGCCCATGTCGTCATAACGTCGCCGCGGGCATGGGCACGAGGCCCATCTTGCAGCTCCAAGGGCCCGCAAGGTTGCGACCTGCGCGCTGACGCTAACCTTGGATGGAGCTGGACGGAGCTGGATGCTTTGGAGCTTCTGCGGAGAACGACCCACCGCTCGTTGGCTGCTAAAGTGAGTGGCTGGCCGTGAAGGTGAAGAGTCCGGGCAGCTGCGTTGCGGGCAGGCTAGCCTTCTCTTGCTCCCCCCCCTCCCCCCCCCTCTCGCCCCTCCTCTGTCCTACACCCCCCCTTCCCCCCCTTTCCCCCTTCTCCGCTCTGTCTGTCGGACCAAGCCCTTCGTAGATGCTTGGCTGACAGGGGAGTTGGAGAGGAGGGGGGGGGGAGCAAAGGGAGGACAGACAGATGAGTGGATGGATGGACGACAGGCGGGAACCGTTGCGAATCGTTAACAAGAACCAGGGGGTGAGGAAGAGAAGGGTGTAAGAGGGGGGGGGGGGGGTTCCGGTCCCTGCAAACAAGGCCGTGGGAGGGGGGGAAGAATCAGACTGACTGCAACGGCAAGGGCTGCAAGAGTCGTACGGGCCAAGTGCAACGGGCGAGACGGAGCTAGCAGAAAGCGCTCCGTCGCCCGCATCTTCTTTTTTGCCTCCCCCCCCCCTCTTTCTTCTTCTCTCTCCCCTCTTTCCCGGAGATAGGTTAAGGCTCTGAGGTCGAGGAGCCCAAAGAGAGATCATCCCCCCTTTCCCCTCTTTTCCCACCCCATTCTCCTTTGACCGTTCCGTTTCTATCTACCTACCTACCTACCTATCTACCTACCCAGCCTGACGTAGTCGGGTACCGTCTCTTCTCAACGACGAGCTCGCTCGCTCGCTCAACGACGAGTTTCGAAAACAAAAACAAAGGGGGCGGTGAAAAAAAAAAAACCACACAAGTCGTCGCAACGACGCAACGATACAAGAAAGTCGAAAAAGGAAAAAGCAAAAAGACGAAATCATACACAGACAAGATAAATCGACGCTGTTACGTGGGAAAGAGGGGAAAGAAAATAGGAAAGAGAAAGAAAAAAAAAGGGGGGGGGGGTAAGGGGAGGAGGGGAGGGGGAAAAGAGAGGAAACCAAAAAACAAATCTTTTTAAAAAAAGGTCGGGCCTCAACTTGGGTCAGCCTCACAAATAAGCACTTTTTTTTGTTTTCCCTTTCGCCTCGCAACTCTTTCTGCTCGGGAAGAGGCAGAGGTGAAGCACATGCACCACACGTCCTGTCACCTCCTCCAACGGGCTTTCACTGGACGTGCGGGACGGCAGCAAACGACTTCGAGACAGGTACTAATAGGCGTGTCCGTCGGGGAGGGGGAGGGGGGGAGGGGAAAGAAGATAACCCCCTTTTTCCCTTTTTTTTTTTTTTTTTTTTTTTTTTACCCCTTTCACCCACCATCCTCATCCCCTCGGCAACGGATTTTTTACTTAATCCTTTTACCCATCCGTCTTTTTTTTTTTTCATCTCATTATCATTTCCGTGGCTATTGTTGTTGTTGCTGTTGCTGTTGCTGTTGCTGTCGTTCTCGTTGTTGGTGGTGTTGTTAATCATGGTCACCACGACCTGCTTTCCTCCTACTGCGGCTGCGAGGCGGTATACTTCTTTCCGGACGCCGTATTTGCCGTCGTATGTGGAGCGGAAACCGGCTGAGCAGCTGCATCGAGAGTCGGCCTGTGGCGGTATGGGTGAGAGGGAGGGCGGCGCAGAGGATATGGCGTCGCAGAGGAAGAGGATTGCCGTTGCGGTAAGCGCCTCTGTCTGATCAATTCCATCTTCATCCTCCGTCTGTCTGTCTGTCTGTC
>LAZP02000336.1:0-21049 GCA_001272575.2 Ophiocordyceps unilateralis | reverse complement strand
ACACACACACACACACACTCATACTCACTCATATATATCCAAGCTCATCATCGCGACCGAGTCGGAACTCAGCCCTGCGAGTGAGCGGGAGACGAAGAGCAGGCCGTGGCGCTAGAGGAACTTCCAGCTCGACGCTTGCGTCACGGTACGCACCTTGGGCAGGATCCGATGCACATGCGAGGCTGCCATTTTCCTTTCTACGGAGAAATACCCTTTCGATACATAGCGTTCAATGCATAGAGCCCATTCTTCAATCCAGGCCCCCGTGTCGACGACATTGTCACACTTGTGGCTCATCGTGCAGATCATGTCCCACGCCAAAATAGAAAAATAAAATATAAAATAGAAAAAAAAAGAAAAGACCGTTCACTAAAACAGAGCCAAGAAAAACGCCTGCCGATATATATATATATATATCTCAAGGCCTTCCGTAAACATGTCCGTCACCTACTGCCACACGTTGGAGAACAGATCGTCGTCTCCGCCGAAGCCGCCCGACTTGGGAGCCGCCGCCGGCGCAGTGCCCGTCCCGCCTGCCGGTCCCGCGCTACTGGCCCAGCCGCCAAACTCCTCGTCGGCCGTCACCTTGGGCGGCGGGTTTGCGCCGCCGCCGCCAAACGACGCACCGCCTCCCCACGCCGTCGGCGACTTCGCCGGCTCCGGACTTCGGCTGGCTGCCGCCGGAGCGACAGTCTTGGTCGTAGTCGCCGCGTCCAGAGTGCTCCATTCGTTGCCGCCCCAGGGGTTGTTGGCCCCCGACATTCCGCTCGCTCCCATGGCCGACGCTGCCGTCGCGGCTAACGGCGACGTCTGCGTCGGGGGCTTCTGCTGGCTGCCGCCGCCCGAGAGGTTGAAGACGGACGTTGCCGAAGACGTAGGCGCAGCGCCCGTCGGTGATGTCGTCGTAGCCGTCGTCGTCTGCGGAGCTGGCGAGGAGAAGTCGAAGAGGTCGTCCATGGCAGACGAAGCTGGCTTGGGAGCCGCCGCCGTTGTTGTCGCCGTGGGTGAAGAAGGCGAGAACGAGCTGGACCCGCCGAACATAGAACTCAACGACTTGGGCTGCTGGGGCGCAGCTGGAGGTTGCGTCGGCTTGGAGTCGAAGAAGCTGCCGCCGCTCAGGCCGCCAAACGCGTTGCCGCTCCATGGCTGAGGGGTCGTCCGCGAGTTGGACGAGGCGCCGCCAAGGCTCGCAAAGGGGTCGGGCGAGATGCTCAGGCTGCCCATGGCGTCGCCGAGACCGCCGCCGGGCTGCGGATTGTTGCTCATCGTCGGCGACAGAGGGCCGCCGCCCATGGCCCCCGCGTGTTGCATAGGCTGCTGCTGGGGCTGGGGCTTCGTCGCGGTCGAGGCGTAGAGCGACAGGATAGACTGCTTGAGGTCGGGCCGAGACAGGCCTCCCGTTGACGGGGTGCTAGCCGGTCGAGGAGGTGCGCTCGCTCCGCCTCCTAAAAAGTCCAGGCCGAGTAGCGAATCCCTGGTGCTGGCCGTCGCCGTCGTCGTCTTGGCCTCGGCGGGCTCCGCCTTGGGGGCCCCCCTTGGGACGGGAGAGCGCGTGGTGCCCGTCCGTGGAGGGAGAGGCGCGTCGTCGCTGCCGATGAGATCCCCCTGGGGCGACTGCGACTTTCCGACCGAGGACCTCCGGATCGAGGCCTTGCGCTCAATGGCCTGCTTCTCCTTGACCAGGCTTAGGGGCACGTCGTCGTCGCCATCGACATCGAGCGTGGACGGGTCGGGCATGGGCCCGTCCATAACCCAGCGCTTCAGCTCGTACTTGGTGCGGATGAAGTTCTCCATTTTGGCCTCGGATGGGCAGTGGCCCGGGTTGAGTTTGGACTCCCAGTATTTGTTGGCGCGGGCATTGCCCCAGCTTAGGATGCTCTGAAGCTGCTCGTCGGTCCAGGAATCGAGATCGACCGACTTGACACGACTGATGTGCGTGCCCATGCCGCGATGGATGCCGGAGCAGCGGATGCAGACGAAGATGCCGAGATTCCAGCTGGCCCATCGGGGATCTGCGGGAGCGGTTGGTTAGCAGACGCTTTTTTTTCTTCTTTCTTCTCCTGAGGCAGACAGAGCGGGAAAAAGGGACAGGATAGAGGAGACACTCGAGGAGAAGACACTCGAGCATAAAAGCTACAGTTGGTGATGAAAGAAAAAAGAGAGAGAATCGACGCAAAGGGGCCACGCACGCTTATTCCTCTTGCAGTCAGCGCAGACCTTGTTTGGCTCCAGCTTCAGCAGGCTCTTGATGGTGGCCTGGTTTTGCGCCGCGCGCTCGGCGTCAGGATTCCGCACGTGTCTGGACATGGCGGCTGAGAACTGGGGACGTCGGGTCAGTCAGTCGACGAGAGTCGGAACCTCTGCCTCGTTTGACGTCGGCCGCATTGCCGCATGTAAATAAGAGGAGGCTCATCAGCCACCTGGCGGCGTGCCCACTCCCCTGCTGTAGGGCTGTGGACGCCTCAGGCAGCAACTTACCACCTCACCCCACACTGTGCCCTCGGCGCGGAATCGGCCGCGGCGAAATACATTCGCCGCTGCGGGCTGCCAGCTTTCCATGACGCCAACGAAGAAACGGTGTGGATGCCCTCACTTACACACATCTTACGGGAACAGCCAACAGTTACCGGACAAGAAAATACCTAGGCCAACTACCTACTGACTGACAAGTTCTCCTTTCTCCTTTTCTTCTCTGCTAGCACCCCCGTGATGCTCTAGACGTCAACCGAAGCCGTCGTCGTCTATGCGCTTCTCGCCACTCCTCGCCACGGGCTTCTCCCTGCTCTCCCGCATCTTTCATCGAAACCCGGCGCCGCGCCGCTTTCTCCTCGCCAGTCCTCGCTCTACGACGAACCTACGTTCTATGTCCATCCTGGGTGCACTCTTCGGCTCGTCTGCTTCTTCGTCGTCGTCGTCGTCATCCAAGATGACGTATCCCGACCAGCGATCTGAGGACGAGTGGCGCGCCGTCCTTAGCAAAGGTATGTTCTCAGTTCAACATGTCATAACCACTGCATTTTGTCATTGTGCAAGAGGCTTGCCGTACAGCTGCTTAAGCTCGTTTCAGAGCAATTCCGCATTCTCCGTGACAAGGGCACCGAGCCGGCGGGGTCGGGCTCCTTCGACGCGCACTACCCCGAGCAAGGCGTCTACAGCTGCGCCGGCTGCCACAAGCCTCTGTACAAAGCCAACCACAAGTTCAAGTCGGGCTGCGGATGGCCCGCCTACTTTGACAGCATTCCCGGCGCCGTGACGCGACATGAGGACCGCTCCTTGGGCACGACGCGGACGGAAATCGTCTGCTCCAACTGCGGCGGCCATCTGGGCCACGTCTTCAAAGGCGAGGGCTTTCCGACGCCGACGGATGAGCGCCACTGCGTCAATAGCATTAGCTTGACCTTTTCGCCAGACGACAAGGTGGTGGCTGAAGGCAGTAAGGCATAGCAGCTATAGCGAGCGTAGCTGCGTCGTGGAAGGTTTGGGCTTACCGTGTAGTATCTTGGTTCATTGACCGGTCCATGAACATGTTTGCTCTCTTGAGACTCTACGTAAAAAACAATCTGGTTGGCTCCTCGAGTAAAGGACAAGTACAACAACCATGTTTGGCTGTGTGACCGTGTCGTGTCGTAAACCCTTTCCTTCCAACGCAGACTTTCCTAGTATACAAGCGTCTACCTTCGGCCCGGACCCTCCGCTCAAATGCCCCCGGGACAAAGCCACGGCATGTGACAGGCACTAGCGCCGGACTGTTTGGTGGATGCCTCGGCCGAGAGCCTGGATGTACCCCTCCCGCCCGCCGGACGCCACACAGTACAAACTTGGCTGCCACCCACCCATCCCTTCGCCGAGGCCCGGGGGTCGGGGAGCTTTCGGCGGCGCCAGCTTATAAAGTCGCCTCGTCCCTCGAAAGAATCAAAAAGGCTCCTACAAGCTGTCTCATACCGAAAGACGACTGACGACGTAAGCATCATCACCGACGTCAGGCTCAATACTCGGTCAGCATGGGTGGTAAGGTCCCCCGTCCTAACCTTGGGTAGCTTCTTCTCCTTCAGTCACGCTGACGTCGCTGGAGGACAGCTCTCGAAAGACTCTCGCAGATCGGCGGCCAGCTCTCCGCCAACATGTCCGGCGGCGGCCGCCAACGGCTCCTGGAGAAGCGGCCCGACGACGTACGTATTTCCCATGTCTGAATTCTTGCCTTCCCACCTCCTTGAACGCCACCACCGACTCAATGTTGCCCCAGGTCGTCGTCACCGCCTGCTGCCGAAGCGCTCTCACCAAGGGCGGCAAAGGGGGCTTCAAAGACACGCAGGCAGCCGATATCATGGCCGGCGTGCTACGAGCCGTGGCGGACCGGGCGAGCATCGATAAGGCCCTGGTCGAAGACATTTGCGTCGGCACGGTGCTGGCTCCCGGCGGAGGCGCGACCGAGATGCGCGCTGCCAGCCTCGTCGCCGGCTTTCCCGAGACGACGGCGGTGCGCACGTTGAACCGTCAGTGCTCGTCTGGGCTGCAGGCTTGCGTCGACGTGGCGAATCAGATCAAGGCGGGCATGATCGACGTCGGCATCGGCGCTGGCGTCGAGAGCATGTCTCTCCAGTATGGGTACGTTTCACGTCGTCAACAGGACTGATAGTATGAACCCGATTACGCTGACTGACCCCCTTCAAGACCCTCCGCTGTCACCGAGTTCTCTGAGCCTTTTGAGAACCACACCGAAGCCGCCAACTGCAAGGTCCCCATGGGCGTCCTTTCCGAGGACATGGCCAAGGACCTCAATATCACGCGCGCCTCCCAAGACGCCTTTGCCGCCTCGTCGTACCAAAAGGCCGTCCGGGCCCAGCGCGAAGGCCTCTTCGACGAGGAGATCGTCCCGCTCAAGGTCCGGTACGAGGACCCCAAGTCGGGCGAGGTCAAGGACATCACGGTAGCCAGAGACGACGGCATCCGCGACGGCATCACCGTCGAGTCGCTGGCCAAGATCCGTCCGGCTTTCGCCTCCGACGGCAGCATCCACGCCGGCAACGCGAGCCAGATCTCCGACGGCGCCGCTGCCGTCCTCATGATGCGACGCTCTACCGCCGAGCGGCTCGGCCAACCCATCCTCGGCAAGTTCGTCTGCGCCGCCATCGTAGGCGTCAAGCCCCTCCTCATGGGCCAGGGTCCCTGGAAGGCCATCCCTAGGGCCCTCAATCTCGCCGGCATCACGAAAGATGACGTCGACATCTTTGAAGTCAACGAGGCTTTTGCTAGCCAGTGCTTGTGGTGCGCTAACCAGCTCGGCATCCCTCACGAAAAGATCAACCCCAAGGGCGGAGCCATCGCCTTTGGCCACCCGCTTGGCTGCACTGGCGCCCGTCAGGTCTCGACGCTGCTGTTCGAGCTTAGGAGGACGGGCAAGAAGATCGGCAACACGTCCATGTGCGTGGGCACGGGTATGGGCATGAGTGCCGTCTGGGTGGCCGAGTAAACATGGAGAGGGGGCTCATGTCGTGTAACGGAGTGCAAGCCCATGTATGTATGTTTAAAAGAAACGTTCATGGCCGTCTGTACATGGCTTCAGATTTTGCTGCATGCTGGCCAGGTCCAAGGCGAGGAGACACTACTAGTCTTTCGCTGTCTGGCTTATGATCCTTTTGGAGAATGTGAGCCCTCGAGAGAAGGCCATGTGCGCCCATCACCAGGGGAAATGTGCGTCGACGATTCCCTTTTCCTCCCGTCCTCTGTACGCGTCAGAAGCCTTCGATTTGCGTACCAATGCCCTTGCTGTTGGCCAGCTTGATCAACTGCAAGCCCACCACCAGATCCATGAGTGCTAGTCCGACGCTCTTATACACGACAGTGCCGTCCCGCAGCCAGCGGGCCAGCGAATCCTCCTTCTTCCTTTCGCCATCCAACGAGCTGGACGAGCTCTTCCGGAACGGCAGTGGCAAGCTAGGCTTGCGGCTGTGGGAGAGAGGGCTGGTGGGGCTGCGAGGCGGATCGCCCAGCAAGGTCGAAGGGGACAGCTTCTTGTCGACGTTGCCGAAGTAGTCGTTCTCCGCCGTCGACGGCGGGGTCTGACAGCCGGGAGTGGTCATCTCCGACTCCTCGACAGCCAGGCGATTGAGCATGACGAGCTCGCCTAGTCTGTCTCGTGTCAGTAAGACAAAGCGCTTAGGCGCGGGACACGACATACTCGACAAGCTGGTTGGGGTTGACTCTGGCAGCGATGATTTCGCCCGCCTCTTTCAAGACGCCCTCGAGGGTGTCGACGACGATGACGCCAGCCTCCTCGGCATGCTTGTGAAAGTGCCTGCGGTTTCCCTCGTGCTGCCTTGTGGCCTGGAGCAGTAGACCCTCGGGCAGCTCCCTCATCTCAGGCGTGTAGCTTCCGACGGCGACGATGAGCCTCCCCTTTTTCCTGCCCTCGTGAGACGTGAGGATGGAGGCATCGAAGAGGTCCTGGCGCGAGGGCGTGCAGCAGTAGATGACGTCCGAGCCGCGGACTTGGTCCTTGAGCAACCGCTCATACTCGTGAAAAGTTGGCGTTAGGATGCCAAACTTTGTGTTGGACCAGCCCTCTCGATCCCTGATGGCGGAGGGAATGGCGGTGAAGCTCTTGAGGATGTGGCCGGCATTGTTGGAGAAGCGGCGGTTGATAATGTTGACGCGCTTAATGGTGCTACCCCTCATCATGAGGGCGATGCGCACATGCCAGTAGGCCTGGGTACCGCTGCCGAAGACGGTGATGGTCTTGACCTGATTGCGCCGGTTGAGGAGACATGCCGAGCCGAGGGCGGTGCGGAAGGCGGTCAGGGTGCTTGCGTGGACAAGACCCAGGAGCTCGCCAGCGGGCGACAAGATGTTGACGACACCCGTGGGCCGCATGGGTCGGCCTGAGCGGTTCCGTGAAGATTTTTCGGTCGAGTCATCAGGAGCGTCGGACGATGGCAAGCACACGACTGGGCAAAGGAAGCGGTGTCAGCGCAGGTAGCGAGGAAGGGCATTCTGGTTCGCGGCGCCGGTGCCAATTCAGGGGCCACCAGCGTCGGGGGTTCGTCCGCACCTTTGCACCCCAGGCCCTCGGGGCCGCTGACGGGCATGTAAAGGGTGGTGGCACGGGAGGCGGGATCGACGGTGGAGAGACGATGGGGCTGTTGGTAGAAGCCATCGGCGTCGGCGTTTGTGGAGAACTCGTGAAGGGCCTCGGCCAAGACGCATCGGAACTGGTCGAGTTCGTCAAGATCCAAACCCTCGAGGAGCGTCTGAACCTGGTGATCCGACAGGACCGTCAGAGTCATGGTGCCGGCCGAAGCGCAAAGAACGGGGGGTTAAGTTGAGACGGCGGAGGGTGAAGATCCGAAGCCTGAAGAGGCTATTGGCATCCGAGGCCTGAATTAAGGTAGTACGCTGGTGGCATCCGACGCCGAGTGTGATGAAATGTCACTGTGAGAAAGGATTGGACATTGCGTCGAGCGAGGCAAGTAGATTGGTCATGGAAGCCTTATCCATGGCGGCCGCTCTCCGATAAGGCCGACGGGGAGCTCAGCCAAGGAGAGGGGCGACCGCACGGCTCCCCGTCGACGGCGGCGGCGGCGAAGAACCGGCACGTCATCCGGGACGGTTGGCGTTGGATCGCGTGGCATTGGATGCGTTGGATCCGTTGCACGTCCGCGATACGGAGCCAGGGTCCCGCCTAATACACGCAATACAGCGTGAGGCTACGGCTTCGTATGTAAGCACGCCACGGGGAGGCAGGGCTTTCATGGGGCTTTTCATGACTCGAACGCAAACCTGCGGCATTCGTCACCGGATCATACCGCGTTTCAGCATGGCTGGCGGGCTCTTAACACTGTGGTCCCTTGTTCTGCGTGTTTTTTTTTTTGGCTTGCCTGCCGCGCCCTCTCAAGATGCTCCCTGTCTAGCAAACGGGCTTTCGGAGCAGGTTCAACTTTGTTAGAACGGACACGGCCAAGAAGTCATTCTTTTTTTACCCTTCCTTTCTCTCTTCGTCCGACCGAAGCTGGTATCCGGACACGTAGCAGTGAGTCGGGATTCGTCAGGATTGTCGGGCCAACCCGAACTACTCGCACGTAGCGTTGCAAGCCTCGTGCTGCGCTGAGCGGATGGCCCCCTCCGCTAAGCCCCTGCGCCAGCCGCCTGTCACTCCACTCCAGTTAGTCTCCTCCTCAACGAAAGGGACGGGTCCGACCTTTTTTTTTTTTTTTTTTTTTCTTACAACCTCCCTCCGTCTCTTATGCCTCGTCCAGAGACACAGAAAGCCTTCGCGCAACAGTCCAACCACGATCGGCCGTCTCTTTGACTTGCTCTGCCCGCTCGTCGCCTCGCAGACTTCAGCTCAGCTGCCTTTTCGCACGGCCCGTGTCCATACAACTTGCCAACGTTTTGGCCGCGCCTGCCATTGCGCACTCGGCTCCTCTATCTGACGACGCCGCCTTGCGACGACCACAGCCGACCTCCCATCCAAACCTCTGCATCCACCGCCCAGCATGTCGCTCAAGGAGGAGTTCCAGACACGGAATTTCAGTACGTCCAACTCTCGACAGTGGCTCCATCGTCCGTGCTGACTCCTGCTGTTTTATCCAGGCATTTACGGTCAATGGTAAGCTCGCGACCGGACCCCACGCGCCGCCAAGCTCCCCCCTCGAAGCCCCTCTCGAAGCCCCTCTCGAAGACCTCCCCTCCATCCGACTCCCCGCTCGCGAGCCCAGCTCGAGTCCCTTGCGCCGAGCCTGTCGATGCGCCTCGCGAGCCCCGACGCAGTGTCGTGGAGCCATGGCAGCTGATGTGCACATCCTAGGCTGGGCATCTTGTCCATGATCATCTGCCTCGCCACGGGCATCTCGACCATCTTTACCTTCAGCATCCCCCTCATCATCTTTTGCGCCTTTGCCATGTACGTGCACTCTCTCCTCCTCTTTCTCACCAGCGACCTAAGACGGAACTCCCTTACTCACGCGCCCGCGCCGCAGCGCATCGTCTTTCCTCATCCTATTTATTGAGGTGCCTCTCCTGCTCCGAATCTGCCCCACGTCTGGCAAGTTCGATGAGTTTGTGCGCAAGATCTCGACCAACTATATGCGCGCGGCCGCGTACTTGACCATGTCGGTGATCCAGTTCATCAGCACCGCCTTTGGCAGAAGTGCCCTGATCGCAGCTGCCGTCTTTCTTCTCCTAACCTTCATCTGCTACCTGCTCGCCGGCATCAAGGGGCAAGACTTTGTCGGTAGCAAGACTCTGGGAGGCCAGGGTGTCGCGCAAATGATTGTCTAATCGTGGCCCGATGACTATGGAGCCGATACTCCGCCGCGATAGAGTGATGGATTCGAGACCGGGCGATGCAAAAGGAGAGGATGCGAGAAACGATGATGGTGTTGTGTCGGCGCGTTTGATTTCCCCCCCTCGATGGTCAGATGGATCGGGGGCGTGTGTCCGCCGTCGGGAACGAGAAGGGTCTTAATCTGAGCACCTGCTCGCCTGTTGTGCGCGGCTGCTTGTCGGGAGGACAAATCGGCCGACGGCTCGGTTGGCGAGGCCGAGTCTTTTGTCGCTACATAACTGTTCTTTTGCATGCATGACCCAAATACGGGCATTAGTCACAAAAGTGATGGCGCCGTGCCAGGATGGACGTGGCTTCCTGCATTGTACGAATACAAAGACGACGACTCCAATGGGTATCTCCTTGGCCTCATCACCTCATCATGCGTGTGTATCGACGACTCTGAGCAGTGGCTTCTCAGACAAAAGAAGAAAAAAAAAAGGTAAAACGAGTGATGCGTCGGACCAGGGTCGATCGTCGCGCCAGGTTTGGGTCGCCACATGCCGTCGATTCATCCGAGGGGCCCCATGGTGGGACCGCGAGTCGTTAGCGACGCCCGTCTGGCAACGGTCTGCCGCATCGAGCCTGAAGCTGTTGGCTTGTACATACGAATATGTTTTGCACATTTACTCGCGGTCTGCAATTCCATCCCTGCAGCATGTCGTCATGCATCGACGGCTCTGGACCATAACTGCAACCTGTCCAAAAATCCAAGTCTTTATTTACGCCACGACGCCCCATGACGCGGACCTGCCTTGCCGTGCCAGGGCAGACGCGGCGGACGGATGGACGAGCTATTTGTACAGAGTATCTCGGTGCTTACTCGCACCCGCATGGGCAAGGCTTGTCAGCGCTCGGCCGTACAGTGCACGCAAGTACTGTCACAAGGTAATCGTCTTTCCCTCGCTCCTATATGGCTCGGGCACGGCTGGGCGGGGCTTCCCGCAACGGCAGCCCAGCAAGCATGGATGGATTTATTGGACTTCTCATCCACGGGTCGAGCTCGTTCTAACCCTGACTCGCTTCGCCGTGGCCGCCATGACCGGTCAGCTGCCCCCAAGAGTCGATCTTGTTTGAGTTGATGTGTTAGTGGGCTCGAAACAAGCGGTGTCAACTTCTGCCGCTTGCAGCGGCGGCAGAGAGCGGCTGGTGGTGGGAACGCGGGGAGACCTGGTTACTTGCGCCGGCTGCTGAAGAGACCTCGTGGTCCTGCAAGTGCTCGCCCGCTCCCAGGTCCATTGCCCCGGCGCCGCATGTACCCCACATCTCCACTCCAGCGGTGACTGTGTTTGCGTGATATTTTACACGGTGCATCACGGCCGACGTTGCGTCGAAAAAAAAAAAAACGACTTCTGTCCAGGCAAAGCTGTGTAAGCTTTCGTTAATACTCTGATCGTAGGAAAGGAATATGTGTATAAATCTTTCCTCCTGTTCATGCTATCTTCTTTTTTAGAAATATCTGCGACTCTTGAGACGGCAACTCAAAGCTTGTTGGAGGACCGCGAGTCGCCGGCTATAGCCCCGTTTTTGTTAGCACTCTGGTGCCTGCGTTGTGTTACTTGCGTCGTCGATTGACACTGTGCCTTCAGCTGCTGAGGACATGCTGCGGGCCTGAGTTCTCCACTGGGTCACGGCATCAGAGACGGTGCCCTCTTTTCATGGTCGCACGGTAGCCTGTGTGGAGCGTCATTCTGGCGGCCAAACAAGGACCGGCTCCTCGATCGCTACAAAGAGCCGCTTCGTCGCCTTCGACCGTCTCCTCCCTGCTATCCTCCCGTCACCTGCCGCTGCTCTTCCGCTGTACTGAAAGCTTCATGTCGTGACGATTTCGCCCGTCCGGGTACCTGATCCCAGCTCTACCGTTACTCCGTCTCTTGTAAGCCCTCCTCTCCTCCTCGGCTCTCTGCCTGCCACGGCTCGGACCCTGTTGGATGCTCCTCAGCTACAAAAAAGGCCGTCAGTAGCGCCGTCATCGACGCGCCTTGCCGAAGGACCTTGCGGCCAGCGGGTGTTGCGATCGTATCGTCCATCGTCTCTCGTTGCAAATCTTGATACGGAGTCTGATGTATAGCCTTAAACTTTGACGGAGCCAATAGCTGACTCCGTGACACATCAATCGCTAGGCTTCAATTTCTCCGTCTTTGCCAGTCACTCATCTTCTTCCCCGAACAATCCTGTTCATCTCACCAATCAATATGTCGACCGCTGCCACGCAACAAACGCCCGTCGTACCGCCTCGCCCGTCGAGGACGACAGAGAAAGAAGCTGCCGCCGGCTCTCTTCCCAAGATTCCGCCCCGCCCGGGAAATAAGCGTTTCGATTCACCGTCATCTCCGAACCCTGAACGCTTCGCCCTTTCGCCTTTCAACGGGGGCGCTATCGCCAAAACCAGCGTCCATGGTCAGTCTCATAGCAAGAAAGAGCGTTTAGGCGATTCCGTCGATCGGATCGGCAGCGTCTCCATGCCCACCGTCGGCGAGGAAGGCGCCGAGTATAATGCTGTTCCCAAGGAGTGGAACGAGCAGAGCACCTCGCCCGAACCAACTCACTCCGTCGCCGTCGACTTGAAACTACACGCCCCGAAACCGTCCCTTCCGGCGGCCAGTGCCAAGAAACAGGTCATGGCTGTCACCCGCACCGATTCCGAGAGGGCCGCGTCCTTTGGCATCGGCCGGCCGGCGAGTAACGCCGATGAGCGCACCGCGTCACGCAACAGCAACAAGAAGCGCCCGGGCAGTAGTTACTCCGCACATAGTGACCACCACACCGACGATGAGCATGGTATACCCGAAATTGGCCAGCGCGTGCCCATGAACCCACACCTGGGCGACGTCCAAGCCCCGTCTCCCAGCCCCAGCCTGGGCCCGGACGGCGTCAAGAAGAATCACGGTCGCAAGCACAGTTCCCGTGGCTTGCCCCCGGGAAGCTACGGCCTGCACGGTCATGGCGTCGCTCCCCAGGACAAGCTGGAGAAGGCGTACTACCAAAAGCACCCCGACGCCTTGGAGCGGGAGCAGCATACCCCATTGCATGATCGCCAGAATGACTTTGCCATGAGCAGTTCAGACTTGAACAAGCTCGTTAGGGATACCGCAAATCGCCAGTCCGCGCTGGGTAAGAACGAGACGGGTCAACCGTCCTCGGTTACCCATACTGACCGAAATGTAGGAACGAGCGAGTTTCACGCAACTCCCACCGACGAGGCTGCTTTCCAGGCGAGTGAAGAATACACTTCTCGCATATCAGCATCCAGCCCTCCGTCCGCGCCTCTTCGTAAGACGTCGACACATTCCAAAACTGCCCCCGACGAATCGGAGAAACCGATCCATGTCGACGATGCCAGGCATCCCGAGCTCTACCGCTGCGGCGACGAAGCTGATACTGCGGCAGAAGAAGATGAGGATTACAAAGCTCCCATCCTGGCTTCGGATGAAGTGAACAAGGACCCCCACGCCCACTCTCGTCCGGCCGTTTACCCGCACCACGAACGTCGCGACGGCCCTCACGAAGCAGAGGAGCCGTCGAGCCGGCCGACGAGTCGTCCAAGCAGCGTTCGCGCCATCAATCACCCGCCGCCTGATTTTGGCTCGACGCCGCTGGAAGATGTAGAAGAGTATGAGCCGCTTTTCTCTGAGGAGACCAAAGAGGAGAAGACGAGGTCTGAATCTGCGGATGAGAATGAGAGCCGCCACCACTTTCCCAGCAAGGACATATGGGAAGACGCCCCCAGCAGCGTTCACTACACTGCCCTAGTGTCGACGCCTGAGGTCATGGAACAAGGCAGACGAAGATCGTCGGCTTACTTCGAGGATCGGCCAATCACTCCAGCGCAGGCCTTTGCCCAGTATCAAGAACAGCTGGCGGAGAGCGAGGCAAACAATCGCGCTGGCTCTTTCGCAACCACCGCCGCCGTCTCTCACGAGGAGAAGCCTTCTTGGATTGAGCATCAGGCGCATCTGTCGCCGAAAAAAATTGAGAAATTTCAAGCCCCAATCAAAAGGTTCCCCAGCAGAGACATCTGGGAAGACGCCCCCGAGAGCCAGCTTCATGAGGCCATCGTTTCTGGCTCGCCGACGGAAGGGAATGAGGCTGAGGCCGGGACACGCTCGGTCAGGACATCCACGGAATCGTTCGATCCGCCCTCTGTTCCTGAGCGCCCCAAGATGAGGCAGAGCAGTGCAGAGAGCGCCACCAAACAGAAGCCGCCGCTGTCCGAAAAGCCGAAGCCGTACATGCCTCCCCGGCCGATCAAGACCTCCCCAGGCGAGTCTAAAGATGCTCCGCTCCCAAAGCCGAAGCCCGCAGTACCGAGTCGACCTGCTGGTGGTAAAATCGCCGCACTACAAGCAGGCTTCATGAGTGACCTGAACAAGCGGCTTCAACTGGGCCCACAGGGACCTAGGAAAGAAGAAGAGGTCGAGCCGGAGGTCGACGAAGCAAAGGAAAAGATGCCTCTGTCTGATGCACGAAAGGGCCGGGCCCGAGGCCCGCAGCGCAGAGCACCGGCTAAGGCCCCGATAGTCGCCGCAGTGGCCGAATCACCGCCGGCCACAAAGCCGGACGCTTTGGTACTGACATTGTCGGTACCGCAAACGCTGTGGACCATTGATCCGGACGACGGGGATGTGGCAGTCGGAACCGAGAATGAAGCAACTCCCGACACCGGAACGGAGACTGAAGAAGCCCCGGAGACGGCTCACTCGAAGGAAAAGCAGGCACCGAGCAATCTAACAATCTTGAAGCCTGGCAAGGAACATCGGGTGGAGCAGGAGCCGCACCAGATGGAAAAGAGTGGGCAGGCCAAGGAGTCAGCTCGTGAAGCAAGTCCGGAAGGGTTGGGGGAGCATGCAAAGGAGGAGACCGTGACTAGGGAGAAGACGCTGGTGGCAAATATGGCTGGGGAGAGCATCCTCGAAGCAACGGTGAAGAAGGGAAAGGATGGGAACGACGTCGAGCCTTTGGCGGTGCACGACGATGTCAGATCGTGAGGATGGAAGACGACGTTGCTCTCTATTCAGACTGACCATCTCGACACCTAGTCACCTACTTTCTGGGACTGCCCAGCGCAACATTCGTTGGAAGCATCGAAATGGGGAAGTCGGTTGCGATGCATCTAGAATCGGTGAGAATCGATGACGCAGACGAATGAATCGACTCAGCCAGACCAAGTACAATAGCCAGCATGATGCACACATGAATTGAAGGAAGTAATGCGTCCCTCTCACGGTAATTTGATTTTGCCACGCCCCAAGCCTTGACCTATTTGCGGCGCCCCGAGTTTGTGTCTTGATCAAAGCCACGACGCTCCCTCTCTAGCAGCTCATCAAACTCCTTTTGCGAGAGAGTCTTGGCCTCTGCCTTGTCCGAGTCGGATGTTGGGTAGGTATAGCTGTCATTGCCTCCCCGCTCTAAAGACTCGACAGTGCCGCGACTGTCCCTGTCAGCCCTGTCGCTGGCAGCGTTCCAGGCGTCGCCGCCCTGCCGGCCATGCTGCCCGAATTGGCCTTGAGATCGGTTCCTGACGCGATCCCAGGCTGAGCCGCTGTTGTCGGCATCGTAGCCTTCATCTTGAGATGTATCTGGAGAGACGGGAGACGCGTCCTCGGTGTTATCAGGGTCCTGGCCCCATGAGTCCTGCTGTACGGGAGCCTGTGACTGTCGAGACGCGTTCCATCCGGGGCGTGCTTGTGCCGATATGCCCCTTTCCGTATCGAACGAGGCTTGGTCTGCGATGGTTCCCGGCCGGTTTCTGGATGTCCGTGGCGTCTCCTGGGGTAGGGATGCAATGTATTTATCCCAGGCTTCTTCCGGTGTCACATCGGGCAGGCGCGGGTCCTCGACGGTTCTGGCAATCAGAAGGAGTTTTGCGGCGGGCACTGCTACTGGGCCAATAGCGACGTATGCTAGGCCAAGGTAGGCACCAAAGCGAGCCATATGCCACGCAGCCAGAGTATAAGGCCCGCCGGTGAATGGATTGAGGTTGGTCTGGAGTATACCACGCAGTGTGGGTGTGAAGAACGGAAACCGCATTGTCTTGCGGCCTCGATATGTCAAGTATCCGGCGAGGCCGATCATGAACGTCTTCATGTTCTCTAGATCGCTTAGCGCCTCGTTGCAGTGCTCGGCGACGGCCGCGACCTGTTCGTCGCTAAGATGGGTATCCGCTATCATAGCTATATCCACGGCTATTTTCTCGGTGAATGAAGTCATTCTGTGGCGATTATCGCCGTAGAAGCGCCTGTACAACGAAGGTGTGTAGTTGGCGTACAGACGCTGAACCTGGTCGTGGATCGCCGGTTGGTACTGCAGACGCAGTTTCGCCAGCAGTGCGTGATTGCCCGGTGGTTCCGCCATGACGCGAAGAGAGATATATTGACGCTGCCCTGGAAGCTGTCGCGAACGAGGTTCGAGTTGCGGAGAGCTCCTCGAGCGGGGGAACGAGACCGGCCGGTTACCTGACCTGCAACGACAGGGCACGTGAGCCGTCTGAGGCCTTTAACTCCATCGTGATCACGTGATCACAGTTCGCGGAGATTTGTGCTGAGTAAGCATATACTCGAGACGCGCCAGGTGCGACTAAACGCGTCTTCTGCTAAGAGCATCCCTCAGAGTCATCTGCCCCCCCTCGAGAAAACCACATTGGCCCCGAACCCCGTCAGCGTCCCGAATTTGCCATTCGCAATGATCAGCGCAAAACTATGCCGCTAAAAAAATCGCACTCTGAGCGAGTCGAGCTGCCCAAAGTGAGTGAGAATGGGCCCAGCGGTGGCAAATTATTGCTACCCGGATCGACTGCTAAGCCGTGGGATAGAACCGACAGCCATGGCAACGGTCTCACAGTCATCCCGTCAACCTACAAACGCCAAAATCGAGGCCTTCTCTGCCCGTGTCGGAGGTGACCAAGGATAAGCTTAGCAGATTCCAGTATCACCCCTGCGAGAGCGACTCAACACACGAAGATGCCGAACAAGCCTCGCCTCCAACGGCTAACGACGGCACTGCCACGGGGCAAACCCGACTCAACTGGAGGGATCTCATGGAACCTGGCGGCCCAGCCGAGAACGATACGGGCACATCGCCCAGCGATAAAGTCCTGTGGAACAACAAGCAAGACTTGCGCTACGTCTCGGCACTGTCTCCCATGCTGGCTCGAAAGAGGAAGCGTGCCAGAAGCTCGTCACCAATCTCGTCCCCGCTGGCTGAAAAGCCGGAGCCGCCGACCGTCGACGTAGGGATGCTGCGAGAGGCTCTCAAGTCGGGACACGCCGATCCGACGTTGGAGTTGTGGGACCGCTATTCCTATTCACTCAACGGCCCCGAAAACGCATCCTCGCTGGCCGGAGTGGTGAAGCCGGCTCTCGAGCAGTTGATGATATCATCGTCTCCGAAGTCGCGCGACAGTCTGGCACCGAAAACCGAGGTTGGCCTGCTACGCGCCATGACGTGTGGCCTGAATTGGCCCAAGAGGCGGAAAAACTCAAAGATGGGGAGTCTGGCCAACGACGAGCAAAGAGAGTCAGAGGTTGTGTCCAAATCGTCGCTCGTGACGGCGCTGCTCGACACGGTGGATCAGGGTCTTGTAGAGGATTGTCCCCAGCCCAGGCACGAGGAGTCCCCATCGCCCAAAAAGCGGCGGCTACCTCTGACCGGTGTAAGCTCTCCTTGCCGGGTGGTTGTCGGTGGCGGCGACGTTGCGAACACTCCTTCTTCGGACTACGGCGACGACGACTTTGACGACGACACATTTACGGAACTTGAGGCGAGTTTAATTGCCGGAGATTCGACGAAATCGAAGCAAGAGACGGAACAACCGAGCGCAGTTCGGCCCGCGACAACAGATGATGATGACCTTGTACTTGTCGATGATGGCAGTCTCAGTCTCGACAACCGGCTTACACGTGGCTTGGAGGCCCCTAAAACTCCATCCGGCCGGGCTCGAAACGGGCAAATCAAGATGGCTCAGGAGAGTTCCGGGGACGAGTTTGGAGACGATTTTGATGGGGACATTGACTTTGACGCCGTTGAGCTAGCAGCGACGCAGACAGTGCAGCAGCGGCGCAGTTTGCCCCCGGCGACCAAAGTACGTCAGATATAGCGAGGCCTTCCCATGACAGTATTTACTAAGTCAAGGTAGACGGAAGCAAAGGACAAGGTGATACAGCGATACTTAGTGACGAGTGTGTTAGAGGGCGACTACATCGATCAGCTGGGTCACGCCCGTCCCGAGAAGGTGAGGCCGGCAAGCCGCGGAAAGCGCTTCGGGTTGGCTTACACGGGTCAGATCCTCATCATCAAAGCCGACGGTTCGAAAGTGACGATGACGGTGCACTTGAGGGGCGCTTGGTTTGATACGCCAGTGCACACCCAGTCCTATGTTCACGTTATCGGCAAATTCTCTGCGAAGGGGCAGTGCTTCGTCGACGACGCTCAGAATCTGTTGATTCTGCACCCTGATCAGCTCCTCTCGGCCACTGTCGTCGCCGACTCGTTCGGTTGCATGCGTCGCGCCGTCCTCCAGGACCGGGTCAAGGCTACCAGCGAGGCCACGCCACCTCTTGTATACGGGACCATACTCCACGAGATCTTCCAAGAGGCCCTGCTCGCCAACCAGTGGGACCTGGCTTTTCTCGCCCAAGTGATCAAAAGGAAAGTGGAGGAGCACGTCGAGGATCTCTATACCATCAAGATCGGGACCGCCGCCGCGACTGAGCATCTTCAGTCGAAGATGACAGAGCTGAGCTGCTGGGCAAAGGCGTTTGTGTCGGCGGCACCCAAGGTAGGCTCATCATCCGAGACCAAAACCTTTCAACCGTGCTGACGGTCGTCCAGGCTGACGCGGTCGTGGAAGACCGAAACGGTAAGACGGCCACCATGGCCGTCAAGAAGCTGCTCGATGTCGAGGAGCATGTCTGGTCCCCGATGTACGGACTGAAAGGAAACATAGACGCCACTGTTGAAGTTTCCATGGCAGACGGAAAAGAGAAGCGAACCCTCACAGTTCCCTTTGAGGTGAAAACCGGGAAGCATGCAAACAGCAGCCACATGGCGCAGACGGCTCTCTACACTCTGCTGCTGGCCGACCGGTACGATGTCGACATCGCCTACGGCATTCTCTACTACATGGAGACGTCCAAGACGATGCGCATCCCGGCTGTGCGGCATGAGCTGCGGCACATGATGATGCAGCGGAACCAGTTGGCCTGCTACATCCGAGAGCGAAGCGTCCAGCTTCCTCCGATGCTCAAGAGCAAGCACGTGTGCGGAAGATGCTACGCCAAGACATCGTGCTTCATATATCACCGTCTGGCGGACGAGGGCGACGCAGAGTCGAGCGGAATGAAGGACAAATTCGACGAGCTCGTCAAGCACCTGGGACCTACTCACCGAGACTTCTTCGTGAGATGGGAGAATTTGTTGACCAAGGAGGAAAAGGAGAGTCAGAAGACGAAAAGGGAACTGTGGACGATGACGAGTGCCGAGCGTGAGAAGAAGTCTCGATGCTTCGCCGACGTCATCATCGAAGAAGGGTCTGCCTCGGAGGCCGTCGCAAGCGGTCGCATCAACCGCTTTCACTACAGTTTCGTCAAGCGGATGCCTCAGCCTGACTTCTCCTTTCTCGAATCCGAGCTGTCGACGGGTGAGCCCATCGTCGTATCGGACGAGGAAGGCCATTTCGCCTTGGCCATCGGCTATGTGAAGTCGGTCCGGAAGCAAAGGATCAGCGTCGCCGTCGATAGGCGGCTTCATAACGCCCGAATCCGGCAGCCTGGGTTTGAGGAGACGAATAACCAGGTCTTTGCCAGCATCATGGAAGTGCAACCGGAGGGAGGACCATCGGCGGATCGGGCCAAAGGCGAGGTCGAGGAGCGGCCAATCCGGTACCGACTGGACAAGGACGAGTTCAGTAACGGCATGGCCACGGTCAGGAACAACCTGGTGCAGATGATGGCCAACGACGTACCGGCGGCGGCGAAGATGCGGAGGCTGGTCGTCGACCTGGAGGCGCCCCGGTTCAAGGAGGCGCCGACGCAGTACGGCATCGCGGACCGCGAGAGCCTCAACGTCGACCAGGAGAGGGCCATCCACAAGGTCATGAGTGCGCAGGACTACGCACTGGTGCTGGGCATGCCTGGGACGGGCAAGACGACGACGATTGCGCACATCATCCGCGCGCTGACGTCTCAGGGAAAGAGTGTGCTGCTAACGTCTCACACGCACACGGCCGTCGACAATATTCTCCTGAAGCTCAAGTCGGACGACATACCCATTCTCCGGCTGGGGACGCCGGCCAAGATTCATGCCGAGGTGCAGGACTTTGCCCGTCTGGCGGCACGGCCGAGGAAGACGTTTGACGACATCAAAGAGGCCTGGCACGGGACGCCCGTCGTGGCCACGACCTGCCTCGGCATCAACCACCCCCTATTCCTAGAGCGCTCCTTTGACTACTGCATCGTGGACGAGGCGTCGCAGATCACGCTGCCCATCTGTGCCGGGCCCATCCGGATGTCGAGTGCCTTTGTCCTCGTCGGCGATCACAACCAGCTGCCTCCGGTGGTGAGGAATGAGGAGGCGCGCGAGGGGGGCCTGGACGTGAGCCTGTTCAAGCTGCTGTCGGACGCCCATCCGGAGTCGGTGGTCAACCTGGAGCACCAGTACCGCATGTGCGAGGATATCATGACGCTGAGCAACACGCTGATATACGACGGCAAGCTTCGCTGCGGGTACGAGGCTCTCCGCAAGCGAAAGCTCCAGGTGCCGGCCATGGGCGCCCTCCGGCAGTTCCATCACGACCCGGCCTCTCTCCTCCAGCGTGGGACGCCGCGATCGTTTTGCACGGGGCCGTCGCCGTCGCGATGCTGGCTGTACCATCTCATCGACGGCGAGGCGCGGGTTCGCTTCGTCAACACGGACACGATGAGACCTCCCGTGCAAGAGGAGGCCCAGGGCAAGCGCATCGTCAACCGGGCCGAGGTTCGCATCGTCGGCCAGCTGGTCGAGGCCCTCCTGGCGACGGGCGTTCCGGCCAACGAGGTCGGCGTCATGACGCACTACCGCGCTCAGCTGGGCCTGCTCAACGATCGGCTCAGGGGTCACGCCGGCGTCGAGATGCACACGACGGACCGCTTCCAGGGCCGCGACAAGGACGTCGTCGTCGTCAGCCTCGTGCGCTGCAACGAGGGTGGCAATATCGGCGACCTGCTTCGAGACTGGCGTCGCATCAACGTGGCCTTTACCCGCGCCAAGACGAAGCTCCTCGTCGTCGGCAGCAAGAGCACTCTGGAGCATGCCGGAGGCGGCATGCTCAGCAAGTTCGTCGCCCTGATGGAGAGCCGCGATTGGGTGTACGACTTGCCGGCGGATGCCGTCGACGGCCACGTCTTCGACGAGCCATCTTGGCCGCCTTCGCCCACCACGCCGCCGGGGACGACCAGGGACGACAGGGCCAAGGTGGCCATGGTCGGTGGGGCCAGGAAGTCGCCGGCTAAGCAGCAGCAGCAGCAGCAGCAGCAGCAGCAGGGCAAGGAGAACCGTAGGCCGTCGCCCAAGAGGGCCAGGATAGGCGAGAGGGCGCTCCTGAGGGGCAAGCCCATCACGAGAAACATTCTTATGGATATGATGAATGGCGCCGAGATGCGATGAGTCGTCTTGCGTTTTTTTACCATGGCCGGCTTGTATGTACATGTCTGTGGCGCGGGGGGGGGGGGGGGGGAAGGGGCAAAGAAAAAA
>LAZP02000335.1:564-21306 GCA_001272575.2 Ophiocordyceps unilateralis | reverse complement strand
CCCCCCCCCCCTCCATCCCCTCTCCCCTCTCTCTCCCCTTCAACCATTCTCTTTTCTTCTCCCTCTCTCTTCCTTTCTCTCCTCTCGACATCTTCTCCGTCCCGAATCAGCGAATCCGTCGACGCCTCTTCAGTGACGCCGTTCCCGTGACGGACTTGCCACTGTCGTCGACTTTCGGTTTCGGGCGCGAGTCTCTCTCTCTCTTACCCCCCTCGCACATTCCCTGCGAGGCGCTTCCATCATTTTTTTTTCTTCGTCGATCGTCCCAACGCGCGCCCAGACGACCACCTCGGGTTCGCATCTCTTCGTCGATAGTGTTTACCCTGCCTCGAGGTAAGTCGCAGTCGGCGGCCCGACCGCCTCCTTTCTTCCTACCTCTGGCACCTTCCGCCGTTTTTTTATCACCTCCTGTCTGCGGTGGAAGCCTCGTTTTGTCCAAGGCTGGACTTTGTCCACACCACCTTTCTACCCTCCCCGTGGACGAGGCCTCTTGTTGCGACTCGCGGAACGGATCGAGCATATGTTGGCACGGCGCTTGGATCTGTGCGGACGCTTTACTGCATCTTTCCCCGTCTGTTCCCATCCATTGCGGGCGGTGTGCCGACTTTGGCTTTTTGAGTTCATGCATCGCGGATCCCTACATTGTCCTTGTTTCCGCCCACTACTTTGACATGAAAAAAATCCGACTGACTTCGTGCTCACAGAATCTATCGATTGACCGCCTTCGACACCGTCTCCACCTCAGTCTCGCCCATATCTAGGCGGTCGGCGTTGACGCCCACTCCATTCTCGACACCTCTCTGTCACCACCATTCTCCCACCGCTGTTCGGGACCAGTTCGCCTCGCCCTACATTGTCAGGCAATACGACAATACGCATCAGGCTTTAAATGGCTGTACACTTCGAGTAATCATTCCGTCCGTTTTCTTTCGCGCGGTCATCGGGCGTCATCGACTCTGAGAAGACACCGTCGGCGACGTGTGGCCATCTCGCACTGCTGTGTCTCGCTCAGAGTCTCACTCCTCCCCGACAAAGATCGACCGGTCTGCGTCGGATCACCTCACCTCACTCGTCCGCCAAGATGACGGGAGGCGTGTGCGCCGTCCTCGACTACGAGGTCAACATGATGGCCGACTACGTCGCCGAGATGGCCACCCGGATCGTGACTCCCGAGGCCACGACGACGACGCCCTTTCGCAAGTTTGTCTCGCAGATTCTCACCTCGACCCGACTTCCTAGCACCACGATCCTCCTAGGGATGAACTACCTCGCCAAGAGGATTAATTCCCTGAAGGAGCTCGGTCCGTATCGGATTTCTGAGGGCCAGGTCTGGCGTTACATGACCGTCGCCCTACTCTTGGGCAGCAAGTTCCTCGACGACAACACATTTCAGAACCGCTCTTGGTCCGAAGTCAGTGGTATCGCCGTTTCCGAGCTCAACGCAATCGAGTTCGACTGGGTCCAGGACATGAACTGGAACCTCTATGTCAACCTGGATCTGAGCAAAGACTACCAAGCCTGGCTCGACAACTGGCGAGAGTGGCAACAAACCAAGAAGCGTCAACTTGCCCAGGTCAGCCGCGAGAGACTGGCGTCCATCGTGCCCGCCATCGACACAGAGCTCGCGAGATACCATCACAGCAGCCGACAGTCGCCACAGTCGCTTTACCTTCAGGACCAGATTGCCGAGTATGAGCGGTACCAGGCGCTCAAGGCGCAGCAGCCAAACTACCGATCACGCGAGGTGGCGTGGGCTCACAATCCGTGGAACGCTCCCTTGACCCCCCCGGACTCTGGTTACGGCACCCCCGAGTATGTAATGTCGGCGACGTCAAGCAACGCGCGCTACAATGAGTGGTTTGCTCAGGCTGCCACGCAGTATACCACCCGGTATCCTCAGTCTTCTGGACACGGCCCCTTTTATCCCAGCCACCGGATGCCTTATCCTGGGCAGTATCCATACAATCAAGGTTCCTGGGAGCACGGCGTTGCCGAATGCAGGTGTTCTGACTGCGCAGCTCCGGTGAAGCAACCTACGTACTTTGTGTCCCATGGATACGGCCAGCCGGTCGTGGGCTGAAGTCTCCCTGGATACCACCCCGTCGCCGCCTCGGACCAACAAGTTTGCTGGATAACGTCGCATCCGTGAGACAAATTTGTTTATTCATCAACTTCCATCGAGTCACACGGGCTGGGCTTTCACATAATGCTACGAAACAACTTCCCTTTCAACGAATTTCTTGTTTTTTTTCCTATTCCTTTCAGATACCCCTTTGGCACGATAAATTGCTTCTTTTACCTCTTCCGGTACACTTCTTTTTCTCAGGCTCTGGAGTCGGCATCGCCACGAACTTTGGTCGGAATGAGTCTTGTTGAGTTGTTCCGTCGTACTTGACGGCTGTACGAAGGCATACGAATTCGGCCTTGACTTGCCGCCGGCGACGCCACGACAGAGGGTCACCTTGCTTACAGGCTCTTAATGGTCACTTTCGGCGTTGTGGTCTTTATTGTTTCAGTCCAGGTCGGTCCTCGTGCAAGATATAGTTTTTCTTTTCTACTTGGCTGGGAGCGAGGCTCCTCAGGCGGTACGCATTCTTCGCAACCCGTCCTGTCGCTCTATTCAACAGCATTATCCTTGTTCCACCGGAGCGGGCGTCCCAAGAACTTGGTGCATACGTCTCCGATGCAAGGTGCGACGGCGACCTTGTCCTTGGCGGCATATGTGTCTATGCCTTGGGACGATGTGCACAGCCGGCCCATTTCGCGAGGAAGGAAAATCAGGCTGGCTGGATAGGAGTTTTCTTTTGTCATCAAAACACGGTGCGGACGCGAGTCCAGCCTCGCTTGGGTTTGCGCCGTTCACGGCGACGGGGCGGGCGAAGCTTTGTTCCTGCGTCGGATCGGTGCATCGCGTGGAAGGATCAGGCGACCGTCGCCGGGAAAGAAAGGCAAACAATGACGCGCCTTGCATCGTGTCTTTGATGTGGATGAGATGAGCATACAGCAATGGAGGGCTTACGAGACGGTTTGCATGCATCGCGACAAGCGGATTAAAAGGACATTCGGGTGCGTTGTTTTTGGGACGAGGTTTTCATCTTTTCATTTGCATGGATCTTGCATCTTCCCGGGTTGGGTTGATGCCGACGCTTCCACGATAGCCTCTCGATGCTGTCGATGATGCACTTGGGAGCCAGGTTTTTTTTCTTCACTTACATGTCGACATGGTTTTGCTTGAACGGGATGGGCACAGTTAGAGCTGCTCATGGGTTTACGTTTCAGGGGGGAAAAGGGGTGGGGGAACGGGAACGGGTGGCGCGGTGTCCGGGATGATTAAGATGTGCATCAAAGCTGACCCGAAGCACACAAGACCTACTATTTCACCTGAGACTCTCTCTTTCTCTCCTCTGCGTCAATGACCCTGAGATTGGGCGGTGTGAGTCGCGGTTTGATTGATGACGGCTCCGGCTGGTGGGGAGACAATGTATAAATAACATTGACAGCTGCCAGGAATAAGGACAAGGAAATAGTGTTTTTCTCATGCGTCGTCGCTTGTTGTTTGTGAACCATGTGGCTGTGTTGGGTCGGCTGAATGTCGGTTGCCATGATAGACTTGCGCTAGTAGACTCAATCTGTGAAGGTTGGGTTGCGGGGATGCCTCGACCGGGACCGGGTTTTGGTTTTTCCCAGAATTCACCTACCGTGAGTCGCTGCCGGCGGACCCGCGCGAGAGAGAGGTGAGCACGGATGAATAAAAGTCAGTATACACGAGGGAGAGCTGTGCTCATGATTTTTGCAGCCACGACGAAACAAGACTTTTTTAGTGTGACGGTCCAAGGAAGCTCGCCAACCATGGCCAGCCGCTTCGTATCCGGAGGCACCATGGGCGAGAAGCAGACGGACGAGGAGAAGTCGCCGGCTGAGCCGGAGCAGCGGCAGCCGTTGATGGCGGCTGGTAGTCACAAGGCGGAGTGGGAGGCGGTGCAGCAGGAGCTGGCAGCGGAGCGCAAGCGACGGGAGGAGGCGAGGCTGAAGGCGGCGGGAGGAGAGGAGAAGTCATTATATGACATACTGCAAGCCAACAAAGGTTCGTCGACCTCTCTCTCTCTCTTTTTTTTTTTTTTTTTTTTTTTTTTTAAATCTATCTCTCTCTCCCTTTTCCCCAAGTCTCAGTGGGTGTAGCATCACGACATGCCTTTTTTTTTTCCCCTCTCCCCCACTCCAAAATCAAAAAGGATAGCGATCGAGTGATAGGCGGCGAGCTAACCGGGGCAAGAGATGTTGGTTGGGAGGGGGGGCGGAGGAGAACGGGGATGGATGACGTGACATGAGCAGCGGCCAAGCAGGCAGCGTTTGAAGAAAAACATCGACTCAAGAACCAATTCCGTGCCCTCGACGACGACGAGGCCGAATTCCTCGACGACGTCAGAGAGCGAAGCCGGCTCGAGGAGGAGCGGGTCAAAAAGGAAACGGAGGAGCGGGTGCGAGCCTTTCACGCGCGTCGAAGCGGCGACCACGTCATGAACAAAGACGATGAAAACGACGACATTGTCGACGATGATGAAAAGATGGAGCTGGACGTCGTCAAGGATCAAAATCAGCAGCCTGAGGAGAATTGGGCTGTTGCTTCCGTGCGGAGGAAGAGGAAGAGGGCTGCGAGGGAGGGTCGCGGCTTGCTCGGGCGCAAGACTTCCGTTGTGCCGGTCAAGGAGACGGAGGAGGAGGAGGAAAAGGAGGAGAAGGAGGAGAAACGGGAGAAGAAGAAGAAGAAGAAGGGTTCGGCGTTGGTGGATTATGGCTCTGATGAGAGTGGAGATGGTGAGGATGAGTAGCGCAAAGGAGAGAGAAGAAACAAACCAAGAAGGGGGGGGGGGGAGTAGATTTCTTTTTCTTTTAACCGCTTCTTCGCTCGCAAGGCTTTGCAATGCAACAACAGTCTTCTTCCTCGGAAGCTTCCTTTCCATCAAGACCTTTTTTCCCCTCTTGTCCAGACCACCCTATACGCCTGTCCTCGTCACTCGTCGTCCACGTAACCGACATTCGGCCCACGGGGTTTCCTCACAAAGGCGCGCACCGCCCATCGGCAGACGCTCCTCAAGCTCCCCTTTATCCAGCCCTCGACATCCTCCTCGGGGACGACGATGGCGGCGGCGCGCGACTCGTCGTCAGGTCGTATCTGGAAGCGCCTCATACGCTGCGCCACGCGCGGGTCTACTACCAGGGGCGAAGCCCAGATGGTCTCGTTGGGATGCGACCTGTCACCATTCCCGTCCGCCTCGTCGTCGTCGCCGTCGTCGTCCTTGTCCTTGTCCTTGTCCGCCGTCGTCTCCACCTTCCAGACGCTCTTTGGCCAGTCGCTCTCCTCGTGCGCGAGCACCGTTTCCTGCTCGTCTGACCATTCGCGCGACGCCGCCCAGCACACGGCCGCCACGTCGCGCCCGATCTCCTCGGCCAGCTTGCGTCGGTTGAGGAAGCGGCCCAGACGGACCAAGGTGTGTCGGATGCCGAGGCGGTGGGGGAAGGGGAGCACTGCTGAAGGGGAAAACTCGTTGGGCGCGTAGGCTGGCATGACGGCCGAGGCGTAGTCGTCGGGGGTGTTGTGCGGTCGAGGCTGAGCCGGTCGGGAGGGCTTCTCGTCGTCTCCTTTTTTCTTTTCTTCCTCCGTTTTCTTCTTCTTCTTCTTTTCGTCGTCGTCGCTTTTCTCCTCGGACGGCGCGGTTGAGGCAGCGCTCGCGTCCTTGGCCGCCTCGACGACGACGACTGGCTCGGGTAAAGGCGGAGGATCCAGGGGTCCAAGCCAGCCTTCATGCAGGCCGCGGACGTACTCCTTCCAGGTGTGGCGGCCGATGACGATATCGCCCTGTACGCCCTCGTAGCGCGGCACGCCCATCTTGGTCCTCAGGGAATCTACCATGCCCTCCTCCGTCTCGACCACCTCGTTACCCCGCTTCTCGCGCGGCATCCTATCCCTCCTGACCTTGGCGGCGACGGCGGCGCGCACGTCACCCTGTTGGCGGCCCTGGACGAACTCCCAGTCGAGTCCGGAAGCCGCAAGTACGGGCTTGACGTACTCGATGAAGTGATCCTGAGCAGCGCGCAGGCCATCTCCAGGCGGGGCCTCGAGGTAGATGGTGAGCTTGCGCGGCAGCTGGCTGGCGCTGCCGAGGGGATGTCGCGAGAGCGGCTCGACGGCGCGGCGCCACCTGGCAGTCGCCCGCTTCTTCTCGCGTCGGTCGTAGATGATGGCCGAAGCAAGGGAGCCGCTGACGGCCCAGAAGATGAGCCAATTGCGTGATGGCAGCTTTCGAGGGAGCCGGGGGAGGCCGAGCATTCTCAGGGCCGGGTTGCGCGCCGGAGGAGGCTTGGGGGTGCCGGTCACCGGCTTCGGCTCGGGGCCGGCATCGGCCATGGCCGGTAGGAAGAGAAGGAGGGGGGGGGGAAAGGGTGTGAGGGATGCGTGAGTTCAGATTCGTGACTGATGGCCCCAGAATCTGGTCCTCGAAAGCAGGCTGATGTTTTCCATAAGAGGTGCAAAAAAAAAAAAAAAAAGCCGATCAGGGCCGCGATAAGCCGCAACAAGCTTGCGATAAGTACCTAGCGCGCTAACGCTAACACGCCCGGAACGGAACTATACTCCGCCGAGGGCCTCTTTGCCATGCAGAAGCACATCACGCAGCAAGCCATGTTCGGGATAGACGAGACCACGTGACATTTAATCAAGGTAAGCTGCCCCCCCCCTCCCCCCCCTCGTGGTGGTGGTTATGCAAACATGTACAGCAAACAGTGCGGAGTCGGACACCCCTTTTCCACTTTTCTTGGCAAGCTGTAGGTTGTAGCTACAGCAGATACATCCAACCAGGCTCTCCGACACCACTGTAGACAGGTAACTGCCGGCTACAGCAGTCTCAGGACCCCCCCCCCCGGAGACTCACTGGCCGCGCCCCTCGCAGCCGGGTTCCCCCTCCCCTGAAGCAGCTCTCCAGCCAACATCATCCCGCCCGTCGTCGTCGCCTCCCTTGCCACCGCCTCGTTCCGCCGCCTCGTCCGCCTCCTCTCTCGTCGTCGCCCGCTTCAGCCTCGCCCAAAAAAAACACCCCCACCATCAATACCTAGGCTCGGCACTGCCCGCCTCCTCTCGGCCCAAGATGGACGGCAGCAATAACCGGCTTCACCTCAACTTTGGCAGCAACAACGACAGGCTTCCATTGAACGATCGGGCCTATCCGACGACGCCGTCGACCTTTCCTCAGCCCGTCTTCCCCAATCCTGCCGGCCAGCAGCAGCAGCAGCAGCAGCATCACCATCAGCAGCAGCAGCAGCAGCAGCAGCAGCAGCAACAGCACAACCAGCAGCACCCGCCGGGGTCGATGCATCCCCCGTCCCAGGCCTTCACCGCCGGCTACGCTCCCCAGGGCTACTACGCCTCGGGCGCCCCGGGCTATCCTGCCCAGTACGCGGCGCCTCAGGCCGTCGCCAACGATCATGCTCACGCCCAAAACGGCATCTACCAGGCTCGGTCAAACACTCCTGGCACCAATGACCCCAATGTCGGCCTCGCCCACCAATTCTCCCACCAGAACCTCGGTGGCGCCACCCGGAGCACCGGCTATGCACCCCGAGCGCCCACCTCGTCTCAGCGCCCCAGGACCGCCGGCGCCCCCGGCCAGCCCTCGGGCTCGTACGGAGGATACATGAACGCGCCGCCCATCCCTTCTCACGGCGCCTCGTCCGGTCCTCAGGACTTCCAGCGCGCGCCCGAGAGGAACCCAGACAGATACGGTCCCAACGCCAACAGCAACCAAAAGAAGTGCTCTCAGCTGGCCACCGACTTCTTCAAGGACAGTGTCAAGCGGGCCCGAGAGCGCAATCAGAGGTTCGTGCCGCCTCGTTTCGGTCCGAGCCCCTACTCCCCCACGCTGATTTTCTTCCGTCCAGGCAGAGCGAGCTGGAGCAGAAGCTTCAGGATGGGTCGCAGAATGCCACTAGAAAGGAGCAGCTGTGGTCTACGGCCGGCCGCAAGGAGGGCCAGTACCTACGCTTCCTCCGAACCAAAGATAAGCCGGAAAACTACAATACGGTCAAGATCATTGGCAAGGGCGCCTTCGGAGAGGTCAAGCTGGTGCAGAAAAAGGGCGACGGCAAAGTCTATGCCATGAAGTCGCTCATCAAGACGGAGATGTTCAAGAAGGATCAGCTCGCCCATGTCCGCTCTGAGCGCGACATCCTGGCCGAGTCCGACAGCCCTTGGGTCGTCAAGCTCTTCACCACCTTCCAAGACTCATATTTCTTATACATGCTCATGGAGTTTCTGCCGGGAGGAGACCTCATGACGATGCTCATCAAGTACGAGATCTTCTCCGAGGACATTACGCGTTTTTACATTGCCGAGATCGTTTTGGCCATCGAGGCTGTCCACAAGCTGGGCTTCATTCATCGGTATGCTCGACGGCGCGCCCATGCCGAGATGGCCCTGTCTGACCACCAGCAGCGACATCAAGCCTGACAACATCCTCCTCGATCGGGGCGGCCACGTCAAGCTGACCGACTTTGGTCTCTCCACCGGCTTCCACCGGCTGCACGACAACAACTACTACCAGCAACTTCTTCAGGGCCGCTCCAACCGTCCGCGCGACCGCAACTCGGTCGCCATCGACCAGATCAACCTGACCGTCAGCAATCGCTCGCAGATTAACGACTGGCGGCGGTCGCGAAGGCTCATGGCCTACTCCACCGTCGGCACCCCCGACTACATCGCCCCCGAGATCTTTACCGGCCACGGCTACTCGTTCGATTGCGACTGGTGGTCCCTGGGCACCATCATGTTCGAGTGTCTGGTCGGCTGGCCGCCCTTTTGCGCCGAGGACAGCCACGATACCTACCGCAAGATTGTCAACTGGAGACAGACGTTGTACTTTCCCGACGACATCACGCTGGGCGCCGAGGCTGAGAACCTGATTCGAAGGTGAGACTCATCCAACCCTTTCTTGTATATTGCACTACGTGGCGCCAGTCTTACGCCCATCTCCCTAGCATGGTCTGCAACACGGAAAACCGGCTGGGACGCGGCGGGGCGCACGAGATCAAGAACCATGCCTTCTTCCGCGGCGTCGAGTTTGACAGCCTGCGCCGCATTCGCGCCCCGTTCGAGCCGCGGCTGACGTCCAACATCGACACCACCTACTTCCCCACCGACGAGATCGACCAGACGGACAACGCCACCGTCCTCAAGGCCCAGGCCATGCAACAGAACCGCGGCCAGGTGGAAGAGTCTCCGGAGATGAGCCTGCCGTTCATCGGCTACACCTTCAAGAGGTTCGATAACAATTTCCGGTGAGCGACGTGCCGGACGCGGGCGCCGTCGCCGTTCCGAAAGAATCAGCAACGACCACGGCCTAGAGTAAAAGAGGCGTCTCAATGATACAGTGCGTCACGGTTCGGGCTCGGATTCAAGCTTCGTTTGTGATTTGGGGCGTATACGGCGCCGGCTACGAGCTGGCGACTGTGAATCTATGTACACGGTCTGTGTCCATTTTGACCCGGCTGGCGGGGCGGCGCCGCCTTTGAGGATAGGAACGTGGTGGTGGCGAGTCGCTCTGTAGTGAGGAAGCCAGCCCGTTCAATAACTTTGCGTGTTCTCCGACGTTGCCGGCTTCAACCAGAGTCCCAAACTGAACGTGAATGGTGGGTGATCAGCCATGTCCACGCACGCATGGCGAGCTGCACCTTACTCGTAGGTTTCGTGCTCTCTTGCTGTGGGCCCGCACATCCAGTCGGCTCTTCCGATGAGGGCATCCGGCGGCGTCAGTGCGTGGACTGATAGCGACGGCGGCTGATCAGAGGCGCCCCGTCAGGCCGGGCGCGGCGTTGAAGCGCTCCTCCCGCTCCGTCATGAACATGACCTGGATCCAGAACTCCTTGCCATCCGGATCCCAAAAGCAGAACTGACGATCCTCGCGCTTGTCGAGCTCACGGGCGGGAATCTTGAAGCCGACCGTCTCGTAAGGCTCGGCGGCGACAAGCAGATACTGAAAATTTTTGTCGGGCTCCTCGATGTGCTGAGAGAAGGCGTTCATGACCTGCCAGTTAGGGGCCACGTCGGGAACGGCGTCGGGATACTGAAGCTGGAAGAGGAGGCCCTGCTGGCGGGAGACGGGGTGACGGATCTTTGTGATTTTGTATCCGGGGCGACCGATCTTGACAATGTTGCGTCTGGGGCCGGGCACGAGAGCGGAAAAGGGCAAGCCGGTAGCGGAATCGATGGCCGAGTTACGATCTTGGTTGCGACCCTCCTTTTGCTCACGGGCAGCGCGGCGTGCGAGGTTGGTCTGATGTTTCTTGCCCTGCGTGTGAGCCAGATAGGATCCGTCGTTCTGGTGGACGGTAAGACAGAGACGACACTCGAAGGAGCCGACGTGGTTCTTGAAGAAGTAAGGGTCCTTGTCCAGGTCGATGGTCTCGAGCGCGAGCTTCCGGAGGCGCTCGCGGCGGTCGGCGTTGGTGGCGGAGTGGGAGGCGACGCCGCCCCCGCCAAACTTGGAGCCTGCGCGGTTCTGGTAGTCCATTGGTAAGGAGATGGGGGGGGGGGGCAGTCGTTGAAAGGGGGTGAAGGGGGGGGGGGGATTTGGTGGTGACGATATTTGTTGTCTACACAGAAGAGAGGGAGAAGTTTATGGGCTATGGCGCAGATCACGGGATGCGATATGGTCATGTATCCACTTTTGGCAAAGGCGGTGAGGAAGATAAGCCTTTTTTTTTCCCCCCCTCTCTGTCGGGCTGCCCCCTCTAGAATTACCCCCAGAATATTATTGCGCTTGCACAGTCTGATCCGCCATGGCCGGCACAATAACCAAACCCAAGAGTGTGTGATGTCTAAATGCACCATCTTTCTTCTCTTCTAGACTAACGGCAATTTCCCTCTCCCCTCTCCAGAACCCAAGTCCAAGCGCGGCACGACACGCCTCCGCCACAAGATCGAGAAGGCATCTGCCGCCAAGCAACGAAAGCAGCGCAAGCTGGCCAAGAAAAACCCAGAATGGAGGTCCAAACTGAAGAAGGATCCGGGAATTCCCAACACATTTCCTTACAAGCAGAGGCTTCTCGACGAGATGGAGCAGAAGCGGTTGAAGAAGGCGGCTGAGGCGCAGGCGAAGAGGGAGCTCGCCAAGGCGGCAAAGACGGGCGTCGTCGCAGGTGCTGAAGATGAGCTCCCGACCGGTCATCAGGTAGCGGGACTTGTCGATGAAGTCATGGACGAGGACGGGGTCGAGGACGACGTCGACGAGTCGAATCCCATGGCTGCGCTGCTGGCCAGCGCCAGAGCTGCGGCGGCCCAGTACGATCAAGAGCTCGCTGACAGCGACGGCATGGACGAGGATGACGACGAGTCGGACGATGGCAGAGCCCCTGGCGTTTCCATCGGAAAGGCCTCATCGGGAAAGACGTACGAAAAGGTGTTTAAACAGGTCGTCGAACAAGCCGACGTCGTCCTCTACGTCCTCGACGCTCGCGACCCCGACGGCACCCGTTCCAGAGAGGTCGAGCGAAGCATCATGGCCGCGGCCTCGGGCGGCAAGCGGCTCATCCTGGTCCTCAACAAGGCCGACCTGGTGCCGCCCAAAGTCCTTGGCGACTGGCTCGTCTATCTCAGGCGCTACTTTCCCACCCTGCCTCTGCGCGCCTCCGGGGCCGCTCCCAGCGCGCGGGCCTTCAATCACGGCCATCTGACGGTGCAAAGCACAGCGACTACCCTCTTACGGGCTCTGAAGAGCTTCGCGGCCAGCCGCCAGCTGAAGCGAGCCGTCTCGGTCGGTGTCATCGGTTACCCCAACGTCGGGAAGAGCTCCGTCATCAACGCCCTCCTGTCCCGTTTGAGCGGCAAGGGCGGCGGCTCTACCACGGCCTGTCCCGCCGGTGCCGAGGCCGGCGTGACGACGAGCATTCGCGCCGTCAAACTGGACAGCAAGCTGACGCTGCTCGACTCCCCCGGTGTCGTCTTCCCGTCCTCGTCTCCGGGCCAGTCTGGCGGTCTCGTCTGTCTGCGAAACGCGGCCGAGGCACACGCCCACCTCGTCCTCCTCAACGCCGTGCCGCCGAAGCAGATAGACGACCCCATCCCCGCCGTCTCCCTGCTCATCCGCCGCCTGTCCCGCTCGGCCGAGCTGATGCAGAAGCTCACCGACGTCTACGACATCCCCGCCCTCCTGCCCGGCCGCCACGACGGCGACGTCACCACCGATTTCCTCGTCCAGGTCGCCCGAAAGCGCGGCAGGCTTGGCAGGGGCGGCGTGCCCAACCTCAACGCGGCCGCCATGACCGTCGTCACCGACTGGCGCGACGGCAGGATCCAGGGCTGGGTTGAGCCCCCCAACCTCGCCGCCGCCGCCGCCGCCGACGACGACGACGTCTCCCCCGTCGACGCGGCCGATGCCGTCGCTCCGGACCACAAGGAGATTGTCACCGAGTGGGCGGCCGAGTTCAAGATTGAGGGCTTGTGGGGCGACCATGTGGACGCGAGCGGCGACGGCGGCGGCGACGTCATGGAGCAGTGAGAAGATTTGCAGCTGCGTGTTGGGCGTGGGGAAGAGATGACTCTTGGTCGGCGCTCTGTTCTTTTTTTTTTCTTTCTTCTCTTCTTTTTCTTATGGCCCATATATCTGCATCGTCGACTGTTGGGCATCATAAAAGGGGGGGGGGGGGGGTTGCCGCAGACGAGGCAGGCGACTTGGTCCGCAAGTGCGAAAAAACAACAACAACCCCTATCGCTTGCGTATAGCTATACCAAAAAAAAAAAAAAAAGGCGTCCATGGATTTTTTTTCTTCTCTTTTCTTTTTCTTTTCTTCATATCTTCTCATTTTCTATCTAGGGTTGTACGGCCCCCCTGTCTTCTATCGGCCTCGTAACATGGGATGAATGTTACCACATCTACCATATGTTGCGTCTGTCTTGTCTCTTTACACGGAAGGGGAATAGGAACACCCTCTTCTTTTTTAAAAGAAAAAAAAAGGATATTAAAATAAAAAAGATATTCAGACAAAAAAAAAAAGAAGACGATGGATGCAATGTTTCAAGCATCAAATCAGCTCCATCTTGACGCCCCTCTTCCCCGTAAACTCATCCTTGTGATCCCGGACGCGAACGCGCACCTTTTGGAAGAGCTCGACGACCAAGTCGCGACTACCGGTGAGCCGCAGCCGGTAATTCTCCGGGTCGAATTCGGAATCCGGTTCGGCGAGGGCGAGATCGCGTAGACGGATGAGGCCCTCTACGCCGAAGCGCGGAACGAGGACGACGAAGCCGTTGGAAAAGACCTTGATGACGAACGCGTCCTCGTCGGCGACGCGACCGCGGAGGGCCTGGCCCACGTAATAAGCCACGCTCGCGCGGCCCGCCATCTGCGCGTTGCGATGACGAGTGTTGATGTTGCGACACACGCCGTCGAGACGGCCTCGGCTGCGGACGGATGGGTGGACGGCCTCGTAGCCTATAGCGGCTGCGAGCTGACGGTGGGCGACGAGGTCGGCGTAGCGACGGATGGGAGACGTGAAATGCGTGTAGATGGACGAGGCCAGGCCGTAGTGGCCAAAGTCGGCGTAGGCCTGGGAGCCGGAGCAAAAGTACTCGGCGCTCATCATGCAGCGCGTGGCCATGATGCGTACCAGCGTGTTGAAGAAGGGCTGCTCCGGCTCGACGCAGCCATCGAGCGAGTCGGCGAGGGCCTTGCTCGAGTCCGTCCGCAGCTCGAGGCCCTTCTTGACGCGTAGCTGGTTCGAGAGCTCGTCAAAGTTTGTCTTGGGCGGTGCGCCGTGACGGCGGAGTAGGGCCGTCTGCGGGAAGGCCTCGTAGATCTTGCCGGCGACGCTGATGTTGGCCAGAAGCATAAACTCCTCGACCAGCGAGTTGGTGTCGAGCAGCTCCTTGGTCTTGACGTCGACCGGATCCGACGTCTCCGACTCCATCTCTACCTTGACCTCGGGAGACGACAAGCTCAGGGCGCCGGCGTCCATGCGCTTCTGCCGCAGCTTCTTGGATAGGGCGAGCAGCGTGCGCATGCCTTCGGTGAGGTCGTCCTTCTGCGATGCGTCGTCGATGCGCAGCTGCGCCTGTTGGTAGCTAAAGGCCTCGCGGGACTTGATGACGGACTTGGTGAAGCGCACGCTGAGCACCTCGGCCTTGTCGTCCAGCTCCCAGATGACGGAGAAGGCGAAGCGCTCGACGTACGGCTTGAGGGAGCACAGGTCGGTGCCGAGTAACATGGGCAGCATGTCGATCCGCTTGTCCACCAGATACACCGTCGAGCCGCGGATGCTGGCCTCGGTGTCCATGGCTGTGGCCGGCTTGACGAAGTGCGACACGTCGGCAATGTGCACGCCCACCTCCGTCTTGCCGTTCGGAAGCTTCCTGGCGTGCAGCGCGTCGTCAATGTCCTGACATCCGACAGGGTCGATGCTGCAGATGAGCAGCCCCCGAAGGTCCTCGCGATCCCTCCATCCCGGATCATCGGACCTCTCGGGCACTCTCCAGTCGTGTCCCTCTTTAGGGAGGCAGTCAAGGACAGTCTTGGGAAAGGGCCGGTACTGGACGTCCCATTCGAGAAGTAGCGCTTCCGTCTCGGCCTCCTTGGTCTCGAGCTCGCCGAGAGAGCGCACAAGGTGTCCGACCGGATGCCTCGAGTCTCGCTCCCACGCGTCCATGGTGACGAGGAGACGCTTGCCCAGCAGCTCCGACACCTGGCGGGTCCGCAGCCGGATTTTGGGAATCTTCTTGTCCATGGGAATGAGGAAGACGCTGTCCTGCCTTCGTCCCTGGGCCGAAGACTTGGAGGCTGACGAAGGGTCGATGTGGCCGACATACTGGCGCCAGTTCCGTTTGATGACGCCCACCACCTTGGCCGTTGGCTGCGCCTGGCCTTGGGAGGAGGACTTTTGCGTCTTCCTAACCTCTTCCTGAAGAGCCTTTTGCTCCTTGATGGAGACAAACTCCTCGCGCTCCCCCACCTCTGCGTTCTCATTTCGTGTAAT
This sequence comes from Ophiocordyceps unilateralis, assembly GCA_001272575.2. Lineage (NCBI taxonomy): Eukaryota > Fungi > Ascomycota > Sordariomycetes > Hypocreales > Ophiocordycipitaceae > Ophiocordyceps > Ophiocordyceps unilateralis. Next base: position 6,291 of record LAZP02000335.1, on the reverse strand, counting down.
GGCCTCCTCCTCGATAATCTTGGTCGACGGCTCTTTCCACTTGTCCTGCGGTAGGAGCTCGACAACGACGACGTCACCGTCAACGGCTCGGTTGATGCTCTCGCGGCCGAGAACAAGCAGCGGCTTATGAAAGGCGGGAACCTTGATGGAACCCTCCAGGTAGTTGTACGGAGACACGTTGAATATTCCCTGGTGCATCAAACCGGCCTTTACGCCCGTCGTCATCTTCGACAGGGTAAAGTATTCAGGGTACAGCATCTGCGAGGGCTTGCTGAAGCCGCCGCTGGACTCGGCAATCATGTCCAGCAGCTTCTCGCCGTCCTCGAGGCTCGCCACGTAATCTGCGAGTGTTGACGCGTTGAGACCTTGCTCCCGGGCTTTGCGCACGTTATCCCGGTCATCGCTCAGCATGACAATAGCCGGTATCTTCTTCGCCTTGGTGCGGGCCAGATGCTCGCCGTACCACTTGACGGCAAGCCTGACGGCGCGGTCATTGCGGTCGTTGACGCTCTCGCCTGGGTCCCGTTTCACATAAGTCTCCTGGCGAAACTCGTTAAAGAAGACGTAGAACCGTTTCTCCTCGCCCTTGGTCAACGCCAGCAGACGGTTATAGAGCGGTAGCGATCTGTTCCGCAGTTCTTCCAAGACAGTCTGCAGGACGACGACGTCATGAAAGAAGGAGCTCTGCTCGAACAGGTCCATGGCGTTGAGCAGCGCATTCGTATCGGGGATCAGGTAATGGCCGCCGGGGAAGGCCTTGGTTCCAGCAGGCCTATCGGAAAGGACAAATGGTAAGGCTGTTTGCCGAGTCGTCAGCAGCTAATCAGTCACCATTGAGCTTCTCAAAATGCACCTCGGCCATTCGAATTCTGGGGAGCTCCTTGAAGACAGGCCTTGCAGATTTTGGAGGAGCAAGGAATGTCGGTCCTCAGATAGACCTCCCTCACGATCTTCTGGACCTTGCCGCTGCGAGTAGAGCGAACGTAAACCTTTGTAGAGATGCTTGACGCCTGGGGATCAGCCACGTGCGATCTCTTGAGACTTGTCATGGCGCCGTCTTCTGTGATTTTCACTTGAAATTGAGGCAGTTGACGATGGTGGGGCTGTGTTTAGCAGACGAATCGCAGCGGCTTGCGCGCTTGCTTGTCAATGTCGGTTCGGCTGCCGAATCGGTCGACCTTTTTGCTTTCGTCCCTCAGTCAGGAGAGAAAAATCGTAAGACTCAACAAGAAAGCTGTTTCGGTTGAATTTCTCCCATTCGGCACTTTTTCCACAGTTTTCGAAGTCGCGGTGGTCGGTCCTAGACACGTGACTGAGTTGTATCCAGTCACGTGACTCTCCTCACCGGGAAACCTCCTCATGCCGTTGTTGGTCGTGGACAAGCCTCGAAGCTGGCGGAACACGACATCGCAGTCTGCAGGCCCTCAATTCAATGTTGGACACAGATGCCACAGTCTCTCTTTCGGCTGCACACAGATCTGTCTCTACTGTCCTGGCCCTCCTTGAATCTCCATCAAAGTCAGCGTCTCCTATTACTTGCAGAGGAGGGGCGTGTTTTCTGTCGTATGGTCGCGGTACCTCGTCCGAGTCGGGCCTTTGGACCATGTAACACGAGTCTCTTTTACAACCGTGTGAAGCTGCCGGAACCGGCCTCGTGGCAGAGGCTGGAGCAACGGTGGCGTTGGTCACTTGCAGCTGCTCGTTGAGTGACATGCAGACCGCCTGGACACGGGAGAGGAACACAGCCGCTGGGCTTTTTCCGCCGCAAAGCTGGGGGTCCAAGTACCTCCCGGCGGGATCAATCCCAGGTGGTGTTCAAGGCCTGTCCTGCGTCGTAATCAACCGCACCTCGACGATGCAGCCGTTTGGTGGCTGTACGCATCACGATCAGATGACCCATCCACAGCCAGTTCCCCATCTTCACACACTGCCAATGCGTACCCTGGGGGCGTGTCGGCATCAAAAAGGACAACGGACGAGGACGAAACAATGGCCAGGAGGGGACTTCCCAGAACAGTAGCTTTCGGAGCCGACATTCAAGACGAAATCAACAACACCTCAAGGCGCTGTTCACGCGGCCTCGACCTGCGGCGGCGACCGTTTCACGCTGTCTCGCACCAAGGTCAAAGAGGACTCGAATCATGACGTGCTGCCGCTTCAGCCTGGGAGCGACTCAAGCATCGCTGTTGACCGACCAGACTGAGGCACGGTGCGTCAAGGCGCAGAGGATAACAGATTTATCGTGGTAGAAGCCTGCTATAACTGATGCCTCCAATTCTCGTCATGCACGATTGAACTGTCTTGCTTCGTACTAAATGCTTCTTCTATTGAGTGCTATTGCTGATGAATCCACATCCTTCTTTACTTCTCCTGATATGGCTCTTCACGACTCCAACTGATGATTCTTGCATTTATTGACTTACTAAAGTTGAATTAAGCTGGGATTCATGTAGTCCGAAGCCGCCGGCGGAGAGCTGACGCCGGTGACGTGGCTTGCGATTTATGTCGTGTTGGCCATGGCGTCCATATAACATGGTATATACATGATCACTCATCATGCCTCGATCGTAGATTATGATTCCGGAGGCGGCGACGCGTGTGCAACACCAATGGGGCATCCTGGACACAGACCTCTTTGCCCTGAACAAGTTCGAATCCAGGAATGACGCAAGTTATACTACAGTTGCGGGCAAAATCGATGAGATGCTGGAAAACTGGGAGAGTACGTTCTTGCTCAATGCTGCCCGGAGATAAAGGGGAAAACCTCGCTAACAAGATATTCCAGCACTCTAGCAGAAAAAGAGTAAATAAATAGGTTCGTGAGCCTATGCAGCCTACTTCGATCTTGATTCCCCAGAAATGAATAACAGGTGATTTGTAGCAGATGCCAATGAGATGCAGGTCTGGAGCCTAAAAAACCTGCAACTTCAGCATCACCCCGGAAAGCCGAAAGAGGAGACTCGTCCCCGGCACCTGCGAATGGATTGTTGCAGAGAGGGAGTTGGGAAAAAAAGGGACGGAATCCTATGGATTCTCGGCAAGCCTAGATCAGGAAAGACTTATTCTCTGGTTAGGTTCTATCCAACCATTTTATACCAGCTACGGTGATGAACAGGCACTGCAAAAGTGGTTCGGAGAGATCGAAGCCCTTCCCAACCTCCAAAATATCATCACAAGCCGTCAATTGCAACAGACGCAAACGACTCGTATATCCGTGACATAGACAGGTATATGGAAGACCAGATTCAGAAGCCAGACTCAGGGTTTCCTCAGCACATGTCAGAGGAGGTTGCGAGCAAGTTGAAGGTGAAGTCTAGTGCAAGTGAGCCTTGAGTTGGATCAGGGAATGATCCTGTACGCGAAGCCCACCCTCGCAAGCCGAGAGTCGTGGGCACTCGGCTGCGGTGGAACTGCTCCAGAAGGCGGACGCGAGGTTGGGATGCCGAGCCGAAACGTACTACATTGGGCTGCGGAAGAGGCCCAAGGTCGGCAGGCGGTCACTGATAAATACGCAGGATGAGATGGGGACATGTATAGATGTTGCTGTGGCTTATCATGACTACAGCTCCGTCCATTCTGAAGGGGAGAGACGGATCGAAGCCACTCAAGATGCACGCAGGGGAGGGCAGACGAAGTCGCTGTGGGTCAACTGCACCTTTCCTTGCCAGCTGAGTGAGTCACGGCCCTCTTTTGGGTGCATCATCATCGTCTTACTGACATGGCGAGGAACTTATGCAGTAGCTCTTCGCCTCGTACATATGTAAGTAAGCCTTGCCGCTTCGGCCACGGCAAGGCGGCTCTCTCGAATGTAAGTACGGAGGGACCTTGCCAGTGCCTACCCACCTCCTACCTCCTACCTCCTCCTCCTACCTACTTGTTGCAAAGTTGTTGCGAGGCACATTGCAAGACACATTGCAAGGCACACATTGCAAGGCACATGGCCTGGTTGGTGGGAACGAATACGACAAGGCAAGGCATGACTTGACGTCCACGGGCCGCAACCCCGGCCGTAGATGCATAGCCATGACGTGACGATGCAGCAACAGGTAAGAAAGGATGACAGGCAACGACGCCTTCTACGCTCCACACGCTCCACGCCTCCCCCCGGTCCGCCCGTCCCCCGTCCTACCTCTTGGCAGCCAGCGTCATCACGGGTACAAAGCTGCCGTTCGGGCCGGCGACAGGGGGCAAGGTGGCATTCGAGAGTGTCACCTCTGTTGTTGAGGGATTGTCGAGTTTCTGAAAATGATCACGAGGCAGTACATGTACGGCGGTGCATGAGCAGGACTACCTAGTAGCTAGCTGTCCGAACTCAAGTGCCGAGTAGGTGGAAGAAGGTGGAACGTTGCATACTTGGGTAGACGAAAGGATCGATAGTGTTGGCGGGCCATAGTGCAGACACTGACGACGGTAAGCAAGCAAGGGATCGCGGTCTCTTGCGTGATTGGTTCGACGAAGCATCTATCTTGCTTTAGTCTTCCTTTTTTGAATGCTCACGAGGACGGCGGGAGAAGAGGCCTAGTGGCGATGAAGGTGCAGTAGTCGGTTCCGTAGAGTACGGAAAAATAGGAAAATAAGAAGAAGAAAAAAAAAGGGGGTGAAAGAAAGACTGAGAGGAAGGTTACGACATCTCGATGGGAAGAGGCTGGCGTGACGTGATGCTGAACGTGATGCTGGACAAGATGCTGGACATGCATGCATATCAGCAAGAAGCCATTCGAACGAAGTCAAATGGCCAGGTAGCGGTGCCGTACCAGCTACGTGGATGAAGCGATACTCTGCGCCGTCAAGAACTGCAACCTGGCTGTCGTGCTTATGGTTGGAACGAGGACCCTGAGCATGAGCGAGGATTGACACTAAGAAAGCCAAAATCAGATCCTGAGACGGGCAAGTAAAAAAGGAACAGAAGAGGGAAAAGGGGTGGGAACGAGGCGCCGAGATGGAATGCATGTGCTGTGCTCCGGAGCCGCCACAGCCGGTCCTATTTTTTTCTACTCTTTCTCGTCTGCCTTTGGCGACGCCCCATGTCTCGGCGAAGGGTGGATATGATTAGACGGGCTAGTACTGGATTTGAAAAGACCAAAAGGATTAGAAGAGCGGTTCGTCAATTAGTGTGCGGTCCGTGAGCAGTAAAGCTCTCACGTGTTGGTGGTGTTCGGAGGTGAGAAGGCTGTCTTAGAAGGGGGTCTAAAAAAACCTTGACAAGGGAGCGATGAGAGGGAGACGATCGGGATGGGCGGCTGCTGTGGATGGAGAGGAGGTGAGAGGAGGAGGAGGAGGAGGAGGAGGGGAAGATGGCGAATGGGTCCGACATGCTTGTTTATTTATCTTTTTTTTTTCCCCAAAGGCCCCTTTTTGTCTTCAAGTCTGCCATGGAGCCTCATCATGATTCTGCTCTACTCGAGCCTGGGTTTGGGGAGCTGAGGGACGAGACAGGCTAGGATGAACTGTGTGTCTCGAGTCAGAGGGGGACGAAACAAGGCGGGTCTAGTACCCGGTCGAGTAGGAGCCGCGTGGACTCGGGTCCGAGGCCGAGTCTAAATGGCGTTTTTGCGAAGGGATGGAGGGGGGGGGGTTGGGCGAGACAGGCTCATGAGCCGTTCAAGAGACAAGCCTGTAAACACCACACAGACACACATGCACAAGGCAGAGAGAGAGAGAGAGAAAGAAAAGGAAAGGGGAAAAAAGAAAGCAGAAGAAGAAGAAGAAGCAGAAGAAGAAGCAGAA
>LAZP02000334.1:0-22624 GCA_001272575.2 Ophiocordyceps unilateralis | reverse complement strand
ACGCGTTAGGCGGGCCCAAAATTTTTTTTACTATCAGATAACAACTAAGCTGCCATTCGACCACGGGTGCTCCTTGGCATATGCCGGTTTCTGATCAGCATAAGTGGGCAACAAACTTGTATTCTTGCTCTCGATTTAGTATAGCGGAAGGTGTGGATGATTTATGTGTAAACACCTAGTATATCCATAACTCTATATTACCCACATACAGGTGAAAGCCGGCGTTGGTACTCTCCCAATACATCTATCTGACGAGGGGTCTCGACTAGATTGGCCTTCAAGTCATCTGGCGTGAGTAATTTGCGGACATCGGGTGGAAGCGTTGACTGGACGCGCATCTCAATAGCAGATACTGCCGTTCCTGTTCGCCCCGATCCATGGCCACAATGGACCAATGTTCCGCCCTTTCCCCGGTGAGCGAGGAAGGCATCGGTTACTTCTTCCAGCTGCTGTTTCGCCGGAGCGCCATAATCCTTCACAGGCACTGCCCGGTACTCAATCTTATTCGCCGAGAAGAGCCGAAGGAAGTCGTCGTTTACGGCTTCGCTGTTTAAACTGATGACGAGCGTGATTTTCTTCTCCCGAAGCGCCTGAACTGTACTCCCGCGGACTTTCTGGCTACTATCGGAACCTGTGTAAAACGGTGCAGAGGAGCGATAAAGTTCATCTTCGGGCGAGAGAAACTCTGTCACTACTTTCTCGAATCGGTGGAGTCCGCCCCCCTCCGGATCAGTCCGACTCTGTCTCCGCCAAAGATTTGGATGGATTTCGACGGGCTGAGGCTCGGATAGCGAAGGTTGGTTGGAGTCGGCATCCACAAGCCGCGCGGCGCAGAGGCAGAGGAGCAAAGCAAAGAGGCCTTGAAACAAGGACGAGCAAAAGAGCGACTTCATCTTTCGTCTTCGAATTGACGTTTTCTTAATCAAGAGAGCTAGATGAGAGAAAATGCTGCTACCAAGTGATGTCTAAAATAAAGCATCTCTATATAACTAACCCATGTATCCTTACTTGTAGGCCCCGTAAGGCAGAACTGGTTACTCTAGGGAAAGCGTCCAGCATGACTCAAATCCACATGGGAGCCGTGTTGCAAGGCGAATTCGGGGAGCGAATGCGACTCAGGCTGTACTACCTCTGGCATTATACGTACAGCAGCTTCATCTCATCTTGGGCTAGTCATGACGGTTGAATATAGCCCGGTAAGCCTTGCTGTCTCAGTCGTCTGTTGGACAAGTCGCTCGCGGATGGATGCCACAAGGCTATCCAAGTCAAATCTGGGTAAGATCTTCTGATGTTGTCGACGTCGAAAGCGAACTGCGCCTCCAAGAAAGAAGAAAAAGTAGGCAGATGAAGCATCTAACAGCTTCAAAGTAATTCCCTTCACCATCTGCCGCCGATTCCGCGCCTCTCAAGCTAGAGAAAACCATGTCACAACGTCCTCCTGAAATGTATGCTTAACACAGCCGAGACAATCTGGCTAGACGATTTGTGTGCCGCCGCCCTCAGCGGTAAAGAAATTAGGATTGGGATCGGCGTCGTTGAACTCCTTGGCGGCTTTGGCGATATCTTCCCCGGTACCACCAAGAAGCTTGCCAATAGCCTCAACACCAACCTCGAAACCTTTCCCACCAGCATTGATTGCTGGAGCAGCCAGTCCGAAGCTGATGAGAATGGTCCATGGAACGATTGTAGCTTTCATGGCTGCGGCAAATGTGAATTGAACGCAATGGCTTTAAAATCACTCCAGTAGGATGGGAGAGTCCTGTCATGATATAGGTAGACATTTTACATCAGATCGAGATAAAGTATACGTAGCCTACTTCTTTCGTTTCTCCATGGCACTGTCGTCCTCACCATTGGGTGTTGACGCGAGACTGTTTCGAAACTATGGTTCACGTGGCCACGCTTGATAGGTAGTAACATTCGTAGTATTCGCCCTAGCCCAGAGAGCTTGAGAGATGTGAGACCTTTACTCGCGCTTGTTCACAAGTCATGACGGAAGATTGCTAAATTCCACATGATGGTTGAACGTAGCGTAACTAGAATGGTTCATCTTCGCCTCGCACAAGACTGTCTAGTTCACCAGCATCCATTGCGACCCATTGGTATAGGTAACTTAAAAAAACGGCGTCGAATGATGATACCGTCCCTGCACGACAGTCTCGAATTTGTAGCGTCGAGCCCGCTACTGAATGTTTAGCAGTCGGCGCTCGCTTCGTCTCGCAGGAAGTCTTATGGCAGGAAAGCATCTCCACCATCGAAATCAACGACGATACGCCTCTGCCATCATGTCTTCACCCAGAGAAGTCGTGCTTGTCGCCTATATGATAATCTAGCTCGTTCGGCGCTGGCCCATTCGACATCAGTGTCCCTCGGACGTCCTAATAAACGCGACGAAGCGCTCAATTCTGACTCGGTCAACATACTTGGCGAAAGTCCGTGTCTTTTTTCAACGTGCTGCGCCTGTTTCACTGCAGACCTTAAGGCGTGTGGGTCGAACCGGTTCTCCTTACTTAGAGGCACTGTTGACTGCAATTTGTACATCTGCGCAGTCCTTGGCTCTCCATGAGTGCTTGGAGGAAGGCAAGCCGCACTTCTAGGGGCTATTGGCTGAGGCGTGTGCACTACAACAGAGGCTGCGAACGCACTGTCGGTCAGCTTAGCAGCAGATCTAGTATGGCGGACGTCTGCCTGGGAGAGTTCCGTCAGCTGGCGAAGCGTGAATCCCGATTCAACCTTCCTTTTTCTGTTGGCTGCGAGCTGGCCTATCGGGTTCTTCGCCCAAGCTGGACCGGAGATAGTGAACACGGTTAGGAAATCACTGAGACGGCCTTCTGTGTTCATATCGGCAACTACCGAGCCTTCCAAATCCGAGAGACGGAATACGAGTGACGATGCCTTCAGTAACGAGAATAGACTACGCGACTTAAATGTAGAAGCATTGCTATTGCGGTCACATCTTAACTATACTAGCATTAATCACGTATTCATGGCTTCTCTATACAACACCCGGACGAATACTCAGCAGTACCAAGCGTGCCACTGCCTATCTTCGAGCGTAGATAACGAAGGGCAGGCAGAATAGAGATTTAGTAGACGAAGGACCATTTCAGAATACCCGTCTTGGCTCTACACTTCCACCCCTCCTCTTCGTGTTAATAAGCCCTTACGTTTGACATCTTTACTCTGCTTACTCGCAGATCTCCGCCATGGATAGCTTGATTGTCGCATACTAAGACTAGTCAATATTGCTGCTATGCCGTGTTAATATGGAAGCTGCCTCGTACTGTACATCAAGCCATCATGTCAATTGTAGTCTAATCTTATCCTAAAGAGTTATAAAATCATTAACAAGGTGGGATATATCACGCTGCATATATCACGCTGGATTACGCTGCCAATATGGACTTAGCCGCGGAGGTTATTGCGGAAGCGGTAGGCTTGGATCCGAAGAAACGGAGAGTGCGATGCTTCGACCACGTGCTTAAAGAGTAAAAGCCCTGTTGTTTGGGCACAAGGCCAAGGCTTGGAAACCGAGGTTGATAACGAGCCTGGTTTAATGCTGCCTTGTATGAAATCTGGCGGAAGAAAAGCCCCGTTGGCAAGCTCAAAACTTGATTTACTGGATTCATCGATTCGACAAGCTAACGTATCTGCTTCGTGCTCTTTAGGAGGAGTTTTTCCAACACTCTAACAGCCCGAAGACTCGAGCGAGAAAACCTCTAGACCTTGTTTGCGATAACTAAAACCGCTAGTTATCGACGTTCTATATAATACGGCGGGGCCTTACGTTATGGCACTTCCTTGAAGGCCTCGTTAAGAAGGCTAAATTTAGTTCTATAGGCAGCGTTGCAACGGTGTGAGAAGAAAGGAAGAGATGTCTCTATGCCTCCTTAAGAAGAGTCTTTTAAGTGAGAAAGACTATACGATTATTGAGTTAATAGTGAAGGTGCTTATAGACTTTAAAGAGGCCCTCTGAATGCTTAAGGGCGACGCTTAAGGACGAATACGCAAAGGGGGCCGCGTTAAGGCATATAGCAATACATAGGATATAAAGCTAACCTACGAGTTCCTAATAGATAGATAAGATAAGTAGAAAGTAACTATAGATAACTACCCGGACCCTGAATACTTTAAGATAAATATTAAGCTAGGGTGGGATAAGCTAAATAACTCATATACGAAGCACAAGGAGACGCTAGCGTACTATACATCGGCGATGTTAAATCTAGTCTCGCGTTAGGGATATTTTAAGAATACGTGGACCAACTAAATATTGCTACTATGGCTCCGAGCGGCAAAACAGATGGAGAGAAATCTCTAAGAGAAAGGGTACATATTAATACCGACCCTCTCGAGGCTAAAAGAAGAGTCCCCGTCATAGCGTTTAAAGGTAATGAGTGCGCTAGAGAGACATCGGGCTTAGCAGGACTTTGACTCTGCCGGGCGGACCTTCCTCCTCTTATGGTTCACTAAATGCAAACCGCGACGAATGTGACCAGTAGCTATCAAATCCTGGCTCAAAGAGCAATCCACTGCTTACCGATCCCCTGCGATATTAGTGAGAGGGACGAGATGGTTGCCCCTAGCAGTAACGAATGGCTCAAAACCAACTCTCGATCCCCCTAATGTCCGCAGAGTGCGAGCGTTTTTTTTTCCGGCGTTGTTGGAAAATTGTATCACCACTACGGACTCGACTAGAAGCTATTAAAATAGGGGTTACAGCTCCTTAAAGCTCATCTACTATGTTACCTTTTCAATAGCTTTAAAGAGGCCTCTTTAATATGCGCCATCTGTAAGCTTGAGATTTCCCCTTATGAGCCCGTTAGGATCAGCCCTCTTTGTAGCCCCACTAGACTGCCGATCCCGCCAGAGGACTTGCATCTTTAGCCCCTTTTCTCTGCGAATATGCCAGTTGTGCGTCAGTGTAAGAGGTCTATAAGGAAACAAAACAGCAGGGGTCACGGACTAAGACATGGGCCGCCTAAGAAACATTCCACCTACTGTGGCGCTCGCAGAAATCACCTTATGTACTCCAGGGACAAGAGAGGAAGAAGGTCGATGAGCTAACCCCGACGCTTATCATATGTTAATCAAATCAACTTTGGTGTCAAAGTTGATTTGATTAACAGGCTTGCAGTCCAAAGTTGGTTGATTTGATTTAATTGACTCCTCCCAATCAACTATATGGCAAAAAAGACCTATACACCTGGTATTTCCAAGGACTTTCGCCATCCCCCAAGACTTCAATTCCCTCCCCAACTCCCCAGCCTCACCCCACTATATCGAACCCAATTCTTTAGGCAATGAACTTGCTCTAGCGTATCGACCCCCATAGCGAGCCGTTATGAGGTTAGCGCTAAATTTGGCTAGGCTGAATGGCCTCTCGCAGTCAGTTGCCATGGCCGGAATGGCAAGACGTCCAAAGCAAAGCTGCTCAATGCCGGGAAAGTACGCTTATAGTCTTTTCACCACTGGATGGGATCTTGTGTGTCTTGTGGCTTAAGGCGGAGGTACTTTATCCAACTCGCCAATACTGCCGCTCGTTGCAAATCCCCTTTTCCTTCTGCTGTTAATCCAATCGTCCTTTTTGCCCGATCCCGATGAAGCAGGATTCGACTGTTCCGTATCAATCCGCTAGTTTGTCTATTACCACGGCGCAAAGTAGTCTTTCATGCCCGCCTTTGCATCACGAACCCATGCTAGTTGTTCCTCAGTCACCTAAGTAGCCTTTAACCAGCTAATGTCAAATCTCGAATAACGAATAACTGCTGCCGCAAATAAGGGAGAGTCTCCGAGCGTATTATAATACTCATTAATCTTCTTCTAGCCGTTGTTAATAGATGCTCGGATATACGCTCGATGATCTGCGGGTAAAGAGCTTATCTAGGAGATCTGATGCGACGGTGACTTATCGACCGAGTCGTATTCGGTCCGGGAATGCTCTGGCAAGGCAGCTATCGTGAATCTTAATGTTTGACTTCGCTAGTGAGTCTTATAAATCTCGTCATCAAAACGAGCAGGGCGACGATGGGCACGGGTCGGACGGTTCTCGCCATTGTGAGTTCCGAATTGACGGCGTAGAGCGAGCAACCTGAATTGTTGGCACCCAACTTTGTCGATAAAGTACGCAAACACAGCCATTATCAAAAGACGGTTCGGCGACGTCCAGGAGATCTGCTGCTGAAGATGTGTCTTGTACCGAGATGAATTCCGGCCGACCCTTCGTATCACAAGGACTACGGCACCAGACATGACCGATTGGCTAATCCTAGTTATTCAATCAGATAAAAAACATGCCATGTGATATTTTGCATCTATGCTTCTCTCGTGTAGGGTAAGGAAACGAAGCGTGAAGGTCATTCATGCCACTTCGAACACCGCCAAGCATATTCAACCTAACCAAATCGTGTCGGCTTTCAGATTACTAGATTTATTTTATTTAAATGGAAAAACAATCTTGTTTAATTAATCCCATTAGAATACTTGATTAATCGAGCTGGACTGTGATGAGCGCTGTAATCTCGAGAGACTAAAGCATCCTGTCCTTACTAGCAAAAGCTTCAAATGATAACGAAATTGCCGACCGCCCACACTCGTCATGCTTGGCCCGCTGCTCGGAGAGCTGGCGTCGACGGAGGCCGAAACCCCACGGTTCCTCGGGGCAGAGTTCTTCCGAACGGCCAGCCCGCAGTTCGCAGAGTTCGGCGGTCTGACAGTCACCGCGGCACGTTGATGTCTTCCAACCGCCACTCTTGCGCGACATATATGCATCAAAGAGGTCGTCATCCTCCCCCATGGCCTCGGTTAAGTCATGCCAAAAGGCCGGCGTGAGCTCCGCTTTGGCGTCCGTGACTGGAGGCTTGATCTTGGCTCTATAAGCCTCTTTAGTCGAGTAGAGCTTCGTCCAAATGGGCCCTTTTTGAAAATCGGGGCTCGTCATATTAGCGATATAAGTTGTTGCATCGACCACGGCAAAAGTATCCGGATCGACATCGTTTACGCGAAATGATGGCATGCCAGACGTCGGGGTAAGCGATGGAGCAATATAGGATGTTAATAGAGCATTTCCCGTAGTCTTCTTCGTATAATCGCTATAGCTAATCTCGAAGTGGTCCATGTGTGTATGCCCATAGAACGAAGCAGCGATTGTAGATGAATAGCGGTTAAAGATCCGGTCAAGTACGTTCGACCTGTGAGGGAGCATATCCTTATCCCCGGGGGGCGTATGTTCAATAATATAAACCCTCTCGCCTTCTGCTTCAGAGACACCGAGCGTGTGGGAAAGCCATTTGAAATGGCTGTCAGGGTCCTCATCGGTTAGATTTCGAAACACCTATAAATTATGAGCATAATATAGGTTAGTGTTTAGTGAGATAATCCGAAGATTACTCCCCGCGACCGTAGTTGTATACGAGCCGTACTCTTGCGTATCAGACTTAGCATCCACATCGATCCATCTAGACCACTCGGCCGATAGCTGACGATGGAGTGACGGAGTTTTTTCGCGAACGTCGCGTGTCGGAAAAGCGTTCACCGGATGTGCTTCGTGATTGCCGGCGATAGCGAAGACTGTCAGATTGCCGAGTTGCGACCTCATGACGTCGTAGGCATTGCGAACTATAACGCGTTCGTTAGGGAGCTCATCAAGGCAGAAGAGGGAGGTGGAAGAGAGGAGGGGTCAAGGGACGGACTGCTTTTCTTGTTGTGACGCGCCGATGTGTCCCATACGGCGTGGTCGACGATGTCACCCGTAAAGATAGCAAACGCAGCGTTGGGTGCCACGGTTCGGATAGCATCATACATGCTCTTCTCTAGCGTATGCGGCACATCGCAGTCGTGGTCTCCAAACAGTCCGGCAGGCGAGTCGTTGTTACCGGGCTTGTCACTATCCGTCGTGTAAGGCCTAAATGCAATAGTCGCCACTATCGGCACTAAACCCCAAACCCTCCTGACGCCGTCTCACTCACCTGCAGCAGATGGGCTTGCCGCAGTCAGTATTGGCGCCAGGCAGATATAAAGGGTCAATGTGAATATCGGAGAAGTGGACGACTTGGATCGGCGCTTTACCACTGGACCAACTCGGCCTGCCGCGGGCCGGTTTAGGCGACAAGGACGGAATCCGGGGTGTGATGCTGGGGACACTGCAGACGCCTAGCATGAATGCGCTCAAGGCTTTAAAGGCCGGGGAGCCTTCACCGTTGTTTCGTAGAACTTTGGCGAAAATTGGGGCCTGCTGTGGAACAGCGTCTCTGCAGACATCAGCGTCCTCCGCGTAACTGCACTGTTCCTGCATCCAAGTTATCAATGGGGAGTGGTTTCCGGCACTTTTGAGCTCCTTGGCTTCGGAAAAAGCTTGTCCTGTCTCGCATCCAGTCAGCTCAGCTCAGGCTGTGCCAGGGGGGGAGAGGGGGGAGAGAGATGGGCACCGTGCAAAGCCCACACGTGAAGGCCACCACGCGAGGCACAAGGAGTGGAAGCACAATAAGAGCACGCATGGCTGAATGTGGTTGACTGTACAGGCAGAGGTTGCGCCTCTTGTGGCCGCCGGGCACGGCCTGGCTCTCTCTCTCTTCATATACGTCGATTTATATACAAACATGAGGCAATCGCGGCTACCATTAAGCTGTCATTATGGCGGAGACCCAGGATTGATTAAGAGAGGGGATAATACTGACATTGGACTGTCTAGTGGACTCGCTACACACCCTTCGGGGAGACTAGAGAGAATTCATCACTTATGAATGTGGGTTCTAGGACATGGCAACAAAGAAATCTTGGGATCGACGGATCAAGGAACCTCCTTGCGGTTCTTGTACTCTAACCGTATTCCTTCCTAGGTACATCCTTGCTAGAATACGGTTATATAACGCATTCAATAACTACAGAACTCGTATTGAATCAATACATGCCTCGCAATTGCGGGGGACTAAACTACATACATAGATACATGCATACATATGTATGCGCTGTTGTCAACTCAAGCGTCATGATGCCTCACGAGGATTTCACCTGACCGCCCACCGCTAGCCGCGATAGAGCACATCTATCATCGTATGCATCATCCATCTGTTGCCTCACACACCCCTTCATGCGCTCACGGCTCTGCTCGTGAAGAACGTATAGATACAAGGAAGAACGGCTAAAGCCGGCAGAATTAACTAGACCAAGCCGTCTGTATCTGTATATTAACCTGAGTCAACCTTACTGGACTCATCAGCCGTCTCGTCAAGGCAGACTTGAGCCTCTGGAACTAGAAGCCTGTCCTATACATAGGTAGGGAGGGGGGGTAGCGCTAGACGAAAGGGCGACAAAGACACAGGCCAACAGAGATATACGGCAGCAAACGCATAGGGTAGCAAAGTTAAAGGACAACACGTAGAATAGAGAGTGGGCAACAGAAAGACCAGGCACTAGAGAGACAGGACACAGAGCGACAGGATGTTGGAAAGAAAGATTAATACGATCTGTCTACTTTGTCATCTCCATTAGCTTTATACAATAAATTGTCTTTAGGATTCACGTTTAGAAAATCTACCCAGGGCTACATCTAAATATTCTCAGTGCACCCATCCTTCTGCCTGTTCTGTCTAATCTCCCTGTCGATAGCTCCACGGCCGCCTGGACTATTGACAGTCTTGCAATTTCCATTCGCGTCACGGAAGGATGTCAAGCCAGGGCAGCAGCTGGGTTTATATCGCGGGGGACTATAGACTCCTTTGTCTGGCTGCTGGGGATGCTGAGGCGGCTGCTGAGGCGGCTGTTGATGCTGTGGCCTAGACTGTTGGTGAGGCTCCTGTCCCTGCGGAGGGCCCGACCGTGGTCCTCGGAAGTGAGCCCGGCAATCGTCACAAAGTGCGAGGTTGAAGTCTGGGAAGCCTCCTGGTTAGAATCTTAGATTTTAAGAAACACGAAAACAATTACCATTCTTTTGCAGTGCAACTGTGTGGCAAGAATCGCCAATGGGATCTCTGACGAAAAACTCATTGTCGAATCCTGCGTCCTTGCACTTTTGCCCCATGTCCTTTCCGTGTTCTGCGTTTGCTGCCTGCTTGGCTGGCTGAGCCCCCGACGGCTCGTGCTCTTCCTGATGCGGGCCCTTGTTTTCGGAGCAGTAGACGTCGGTCTTGCCATCTGTACCAAACTTGAATTCCGGCGGGGAGTCCCCGGAATGGCATCGGGTGAAGGATCCTCGATTGCGGACGATTTTGCATGTAGCGGCCTTGCCGGAGATTGGTATGCCGTGCTGCCGGCAGAAGTCCTTGCACGCTTGACTGTTACCTTCTGGCGCACAAGCAGGGGAATCGTCTGCCCGTCGGTTGAGGGTTCCGGTGGTGGTGGCGGCGGTGGCATGTCCTGCGAGGAGCGAGACGATGGCGAGTCCTGCCTTCATGGTGGCGATGTGGGCTGAGTGTACGTTGGGGAAAGACTGCTGTAGGTTATTGCAAAGAGAGGGTGAAACCGGTTCTGAAGATTCCGGATGAAGATGGGAGTTTGGGACGGGGTGATCCGATCTTATACAAGACGTCAACATACACATCTCATCTATTAAGTAAGTGATTTGCTGGAAAATGACATTTGCATAGCCACAAGACAAGGCTGTAGTTCGTCGCCAAGGCGCACACATACGTCATTGCCATTCTGCCTGCGAGTAAGTAGGAGAAGCGATTCCATCGACAGGCCCTCAGTGGGCTGGCTGCCCTCTAAATTCTCGCGCCTCCCTCGTCTGTGCACCGGTAGGCCCAGACCATGTGGCAAATCGGATGACGTCCCGGTCAGGAGACTACGAGCCTGGCAGGGATGTGTCGACCTCGCTGGGCTCAGATTCCCGTGGCAACTAACTGCATCTGGACAATGCTAGTCATGACAGTGGGCGTCGTTGGTTTAATGGTAGAAACCGGGGATCTTATGCGTGGAGAACTAGGGCCGACACGTGTTATCCACCGAAAAAGGGGTGAAGAAGATTACACAGGGGGCTTGGAACTGGGTCGCGAACGGGGAGGATGGGGTCGTACCTGGAGATCAATGGCATGATCAGATTACGGCTAGCGTGCGATCATCCGAGTAATCATGGCTTCTCAGGTCCCTTACAGCGGGAATCCTGTGATCAAGGTCGTTCAAACGTTGATTAACGGCCGATCGGAATGCTCATGCTTATGCCCAGTTCCCCAGGCCATGTTCTCGTTTCTATTGCAGGTTTTCTTAACGGGCCTCTCTCTTCTGTGTGTATTCGAACTTCGTATCTGCGTCTGCGTGGACAAGTCCAAACAAGCGCGAATGACAGCTGTCAGGAAGCGGCGCAACCGTAGGCTTAATATGTTGGGACCGAGGATGGCGGCGGACAAGCAAGCATCTCCCCTATCAACGCGCCTAACAGCTTCTCAACCCCCTCCCGAGGAAGCTGGGCGACCAATGCATTAATAACAGCCCCAGCCGGGGGCCCGTCTTGCTTCCGATCTGCCTTGTATAACTCGGACAGGCTGATTATAGCCGCGGATCAAGACTCGGGGCTATTCCGCTATTGGTGAGAGAACCGGATCAAGGTGCGCTGACTATTGACCCGCCAACACGTCATACACGAGAAGTGTTGGCCCGTCTCCGAGGCGAACTCCAAGGCTTTTTTAGTTCCCTTGCTAGAGAGCCTCGAGTTACGACGCAGTGACGCTGCCGGGCCGTATGCGCATGAGTCGCAGTGCTGTTAATTATCTCGAACAAAAAAAAAAGAGGCTGACATCCGCCCTATTTACAGCCTTCGCCTTAGGACTTATGCCGGACAAGACTATTTATTGTGTGAGCCTCATCTCCTGCATCTCGATAACGGCATTTTACGTAAAACTCCCTCGAGACAACAGCGCGCTTATGCACCTTAAGTCGCCGAAGATTGAGGCTGCAAGCGAAGTGAAGAGGGGTTTTTGAAGTAGACACAATCAGTGGATATAAAGAGATGTCGGAATCCTGGTTGGAATCTCAGATTTTAATAAATACGAGATAATTACCCCTCTCCTAGGACGTTACACCCCGTCACTCCTAATAGTTGCATCGTGACTATACACATTCAAGATAAAGATGCAGCTCAACATCCTTATTGCATCTCTCTTCCTCGGGCTCTCGCTCGCCCAACCCATCTCCTCCACGCAGATCGAACGGCGAGATGTGGAAAGCACCGTAAGCCTTCAACCTCTCCTATCAAACGATGCCGAGCCATCTATAAACCTAAACTAAAAGACCATCACAGGGATCTCTAGTCGGAATCAGCGAGAAAAAGCAGGGATTTGACTCCAGGCTTCACACCCTCCCGCCCGAAGATGGCGAAGGGACGAAAGTAAAGGGGCCTGGAGGTGGACTTCCAGGCGAAACAATATCTGCCGACTACGACGGAGAAAACTTGTTGAGTAATCCAAACTGGAATCATCGTTAGCGTACGGTAGCGGTTTAGCGATAGAGCTATGAATAATGCAAAAACTATTGAGGAGCTTCCAGAGCTACTTATTCTCCTCGTCTACTCTCCTCGCGGTCATCCAAAACTCTGTAGAGGCCTTATGCCCCAATTCTCGAAGTCTCTAAGTCGCTGTTCCAGCTCCTCGACATTCTCGCTCGGTCGAGCCCGCGATCTTCTCCGGTTGTTTCGAATTCGGGCTAATTTGTCCGTGTGCTGAATATAGAAGATGTTGCATAACAAGCCTAGTGGCAACATTGCTGCTATACACAGCACTGCTGCCTGCCTGTAGTGCCTGCTGCCTACCTAAACAAGAAACAATTTTTCATTCGTGTATAAAGAGTCGCATAATTCCGTGCGTTCGCTTATTTAGTTCTTGTTCTTTAAATAATTCTCATTCTTTGCCTGATGCTATTTCCGATCCGTGTGGAGCCAATTGTCTAACAGAAGAGAGAAGAAATCTTGTGTTAGCTTAGGCCGCTCCCGTCTTGGGTATTAGGTAGGTTCATGTCACTGACTATAGGTGGTAGAATTTCCTTGCCAGGCTTGCATATAGGCTTTCCGTGGCCGCTAAAGGTGTGAATTAAGGAGGAAGATATATGGATAGTCCCTTAAGACTACCGGCACAAAACTGGATCTCGGAAAAAAGTATATTTGTCCCAGATTTCTGGCATGGAAGTATTTGGAAGCAGACAAGATCCTCCAGCTGCTCGGGATCTTGACTTTCCCCCCCCTGATGGGGGCTCGGACGGGACGGATGAATTTACACTTTGGGCGGTTAAATCTTGTCAACACCTACCGTGTCGGTAAAAGGCCTATTCGTTATTTTCCTTATATCCCGCGTGTGCGGACAGTATCGACTAAAGAAAAGCAGCTTTTCAAGATATGCGAAACTTTGCTATAGCTCTTACATGACCTGGATCGGGACCAGACCGGGCTTCCATCCTTAAACTTCATACAATTCGACAAAGGTTTGCCGAAAGGCAGGCTAGACGGTTGGAGATATACTATCTGCGTGGGGTCTGGGCAAGTGCAGCCCAGAATTAGGGGTGGTCTGGCTGCCATCTCCAACATGGTAGTGCTGGTCAGGCAAGCCCTTAGGCTCTTGCCCACACACATAGCTAGCCTTGTCAGAGTCATCACACATCACCACTTTCGCGGTTGCCTGCCTCTGCTTGCCTCTTCCTGCCTTTGCCTTTATGCGTGTGTGTATAGTCTCCTTCTAGAACCCCAATTACTATAGGGTGGCTCGGAAATAAACAACCTCCATATCTAAGCGGTCTTTAATGATGCTCTGCATTGTTAGCGTCCAAAGTCAGTCCAACTAGGGCCATGAACCGAAAATTTTGCGGATTTAACGGCCACGTATGAACATGTCGGTCATTTGTAAGAGCAGGCGGCGCCTTCAAAAGCGGACCCATTTCACATGCCAGCCAAGCTCAGGCTATGCTATGCATATGTCGAGTTTTGGCCCCGTCGTGTTGGGAGACAGTTGGTCGTACCGGGCAGGATCGGACTTGCTAGGCAAACTCGGGGTGCAAGCGCCTTGGCCCAGAGGATTATTCCAGGGTGGTTAATCGACATCGATATTAATCGATCTATATATATCGATTGTAGTATAACCTAGCTTTAACTAACTATAATGCCGGTAACAAACCCCTTTGCATATCGTAATATTTAACACGGAAGTCTGCAAAGAAACAGTTCCTGTATCTAGCTGAGTTACACGTGCTTGGCGCAGTCTTGCAAGATGTCGTCAACGTTCGAGTACTTTTTAGTCCAACATCCTAGTATAATCTCTCCTCCGAATAGTCCTTTGACGTCGGGAAAGATGCCCTTCTTGAAAAGGTCGTCAACGCGCGATCCGTATCGTTCTATTTCCTCCATGGAATCGAACAACCCACCGGGGTCTCGGTACGGCCAGTGCCCTTGGATGATGGTGGAAAGGACAGATCCAAGGCTAAAGATATCCGTGGCCGGCGTTGTCGTCCAAGCCGAGTTGGGGTAAAAAAAAAACCGGTGTCAGGGAGTGCCCCGCCATTCAAACCCAGCTCTTCACATACGGATCCACTAAAGTCACAAAGCCAGAGATCTAGAGTTGTAGAGCTTGTAGCATGAACGAGGAAGTTATCAGGGCGAAGATCACTATATAAAACGCCTCGACTGTGAATATAGGCTATGAATAAACAAATCAATTAATTTACTCTAACTGCTAGTTCTAGCTTTAGTGCTTCTACACTTCTTTTATATAGGAAAAACAGGGGCGGCCCGGGGGGAAACCTATATGCTGCATTCTTGGCTCCGTTAGCCGTAGCCCGTATCGCTATCGTGTCGAAGGAGTGGCTGCCGCGAGTCTGGTGCGGCCTGAGCGCACCCCCCGCTAGGCGGAGGGGCGTCGTGCACCAAGGCCGTCGTAGATTGCGTTAAGACCCGCCGTGGCCCAGATGAGGTCAATGGTGCTGTCCCTTTCCTCCTTGCGGCCGACGCGTGTGACTTTCGAAGCGATGGAGATTAGCGGTAATGCCTGGTCCCTCGAGCTCTATCTAGGGAAATAGACGTTGTGAGCTTCTTCACATTTTGGCTCGAAAGAGCCTCCTATACCGCTTCCTTGACTGTCGTGCGCAATGTATTTATGTCGGTTGTGAGCTGCCTGCGGCCTGAAGCCGCCCCTACCTCCGCCTCGATAAGGCTGAGGATAGAACCCTAGACGCCTTAGAGTTCGGTCTACGTTACTAGACTCGCGATCTTATCGTAGACGACTCGTCGTGCCTGCGTATGGAGGCCCTTAGGCCCCTGGGACTGAGTCGGTGTATCTGCGGCCCGGTCGCCGCTTGGAGGCGGCGCGGAACTCTGGGTTGGTCGATGCGAACTTTGTCCTAGCCCACTGGGTCCGTCCAGCGTTATCAGGTCGACGCCCGCCCATCGCGCCGCGTTTCCGTGGCGGCGAGACTGCGATATCGCCCGGAGGCTCTGCGGCTAGGGGGAATTGTTCGAGAGGTGTATTCGATTCGATTTCCTTGTAATATCGTCCCGAGGCCTTCGGGCTCGAGATGTGCAAAGTTTGAATATAGGCTATAGATTCGATGGCTTGTCGAAACCATTTCTCTCGTAGAGATTAAGGTATGGTGTGATTTCCGCTATCGAGAAAGTGCTGTAAACTGCCATGGCTGGCCTCGGCAAGCAGTAAGCCAGTCGGAAACTCAGTCTGCTATCCGAAACATCTTTGAATTATATTAGCGCGAAAATGCACATATTTGGGAGACTATCTGCCGCACCTCACGACCCTGGGATGCTCTCCCAGTCTGTCTAATATCTGCCGTTCGACTAGGTATTGTCTTGCAACACTCGGCCTTTCCCGTATCACTTTGTCCTCCAAAATCGTCACCGGAGCTTTCAAGATAACTCCCGGCTTGACTCGGAAAAAAATGGATGTTAAGCCAAGAAAGCTAAGTTCCTCCATCGAAACGGCGGCTGAGGATATGGTGGGGGGATGACGCGATCGAAGGACATGGTTAGACTACTAACGAGATCCGTAATTAACGGAACCAGAGTTTAAGAGTAATTCGGACAGGCTTTGTTTAAAATCGCAATAGGACAATTCGCCGCGGTCGTGAGCCCGACTAGGCAGACGTGGAGTCGTGGAAGTAGCCCCTGAAACGGCCCCGGAACGGGTTAGGGCTAACCCCGCAGCCGTAGTGAAGACAATAGACAATACTGCTTTGATTTGTGGGCCATCAGCCAATGTGCACCTGTTGTGCCGTAGGTCACGTGCGCACACCAGGTGCAGGCTAGGCCTTGGGCTCATGCCCACATACACACCTAGCCTAGCCTAGTCACAGTCCCTACGCATCACATCTCTGCTGTTGCCTTCCTCTTCGGCTAGCACATCTTTCATGCGTGTGCGTAGCCTCTTCTAGAGCACCGTGTTGGAGGGCGGGTGGACAATGTACAGTGACTGAACAGGCGAAACGAGCACGCGGATGTACTATCGCTTACAATTCATACGGACATTTGACACAATTTGGCTCGTTTCTCGTGCTTCGGGTGAAGAAGGCAACCTCAGGGAGATGTTGCAGTATGATGCTTAGGAGCTCGTCGCCCTTGTATTCATCAAAAGATGATCTTGCCGTGAAGGTTTTCAGCCTTAAAAAGCGGATAGTCAGGGACTGCTGCCTTTGAGAGCCGGTAAGCCTCCTAATGGCTGACTGGCAATACCCCCGAGGAAATGAGCTAGACTCTTAGAGGCGTGATAGCCAGTCTCTCGGCTTTGTGATCCTTGACTTCCATAATCTGAGGTCGAAGCGTGGGATACAGAAACAAAAGAATGACGACTTTGCGACAGAGCTGGGGTGAGAGACGCGCCGGGTTCTTTAGAGATCGATAGTTGGTTTCATAAGCCCCCAATCTTCACTCTCTGTTTAGTCGTGCTTGTGCTCCTTACAGCTATAGAGTGCTAAAATTAGCCATGCATTCTAGTAGACTTAGAGAATACAAAGCAGTGCTTAACGGCCCCGCTGCGGCAATAGTGAACTACCCCTAGTCAAGCCTAGCCCACGCTCTCGACTAGTACATTGTAAGGGATTCACGTCGAGATTAAGCTTAGCGGCCGAACCGATAATCATGTCGAAGGAATAGTATAGCTAGGTTCTAGATAAAGACGTAGCGCGAGGAAAGTAAGAGACAGTCGTACAAAGGACAAGAATTGGTGCGTAATTACATGAGATTCCTTGACAAGCATCAACACCCAGGATACAAGTGTTGCCGACTAGTCATCTTGCGCCAGGCAGGCTTGACTGATAAGCTTAGAGCCCGACAGTCGACTGGTAAAAATGGCCTAAAGTGTGTACTGATCAATGATGGCCTGAATACACGAACCTGAGTGCTGTCGGCGGACGACGAGCTCCCACCTCCCCGTAGTGTCCGCTAGGAACTCTCAGAGAAATAGGTCGGCTGTTTACTAGGCGCCAAGAGGAGTTCAACGACGCGATCATTCACCTCTGAACGATGCGCTAACGCACCGAAAACTGAGCCTCTGAACCTCACGAAACGCCAAACATTATAGCCCGGTACGACGCGGAGATGGCCAACATCGCAATGATAACAACACCACCAACGCAGGCGGTTACTCCATGAGACGCGTCCCGGCATAGGTGAAGTCTTCTTTTCCAGAAACAAAAAAAACATACAGCAGCCGGTGTTCGCTGGTCGTCACCGACCCAACTACTAATCTGCCCCTTGCAAGTTTAACTAGGGGAGAGCGGACGGGATCCCGTGTTTTCTCGCAGGTGTGGCCGTATGTGTTTGAAAGACTTGGTTGGAATGCTTATAACGTCAAATGGTATCATTCTTTAGCGGATATAACAAATCATCTATCTGCCTTGCCACAGCCACGGTGTTGGTGTAGGGGAGGAGGAAGAGGAGGAGGAGGGCGGTCCAAGTCTCAGAGTGAGAGAGTATGCCATAGTTCAAGAACAGCACCTGTTACTTAAACTATGGAGATCGGTCCGGCACCACGCCGTTCAAGATGGCGCCCTTTGCGATATCCTCACTCATATACTCGGGGTTATGCAAGTGGCAAGTGCCGTTGGTGCAACGCTTCAGCCAAGCGCCCTGCCACATCCAGTAATCCTGCGGAGTTCCACACTCGACGTCGCCGTGCGAGATGGCGCTCAGCAGCCACTTTTTCTCCGTCAGATCCTCGACGTAGCAGTCGACGGTGGCCATCTCCGGTGGCGGATTGACGATGAGGCCGCTGGCGACGGCCTTGTCCAGCGTCGGTTTGGGCATCGAGTCTAGGTTGCGGCCGTAGTGAGTGCAGTTGAGGTGGCTGTCGCTGTCGTCGTCGACGACGCAGTTTGCCAGGTTTCCCATCCTCCAGTACCAGAAGTTGGCGTCGGCTCCGCAGGCGAGCTTGCCGTTGGCCATGTTGTTGAGGATGGATTGCTCGGTGAAGATGCCCTCGTCGTGGCAGTCAATCACCTTGGGCTCCCGCTCGTCGGACCAGATGCAGCCGGGCGAAGGGTATTTCCTGCAGTCCTCGCGGACCAGGTTCATGAGTCCTTGGTGGTCGGCCATGAGGTGGTCACATCTGAATTTCGGCTGCGCCAGGATCCCTCGGACGACGGTCTGCCACGTTCTGTTTCCTGCTTTGGTCGAGGAGAAGACGTCGGCGAGGTTATATTGTGAGTTGCCTGATATCGGCTTGGACGCCAGTCGATCCAGAGTGTCCCGGCCCACGTCCTTTTTGTTTTTCAGCGCAACCTCTATTCTGTATTCGAGATTCGGTGATGTCCTGAACTGTTCTAGAAGCTGCCCGTTCTTGGCTAAATCGTCGGAAAACCTCTTTCGCGCAAACTCGAGATAGGAGTCGCCGAGTTGCCTACTAACGTTTCTTTCGAGCTCGTTGAGGAAGAGGTCCATCCTGTGCACGGTATTGTTTCTTTCTCTTTCGATCCTCTCACACGTCTGAACGGTAATCTCGGCCGCCATCTGGTCGCGTGAAGCCTTGATCTCCTCGTCGGCTTCGGCTGCGGCCAGATACAGGCCGGCGGTTGCCTCGGCCGAGGCGTACAAGATGGCCGTCGTCGGGATGGCGAAGTTTGCTTCGACGAGTTGCGTAAAGTTGGGCGAGAGAATAAAGTCTGCCAGCGAGTCGATCTTGCGCCGCCATAATGCGTCGCGGTCTTCCAGCAGATACGGCAGTGAAAGAGAGTGGTGGCCTTCATAGCTGCCGCCGAGTTGGACCGCCATCAAGGCCGCGAGAAAGGTGAGACCCAACGCCGGCGAGAGGATCATGGCGCCAGTCACGAGCGCGCAAGACAGGAAATTGATGGCATTAGGTCCGTGGGTCGCCATAGAGGTGAAGCAGGACAAGCCCGGGATGGGAACCGTCAGGTCAATAGCGGCGGCGGCCAGAGCCCCGGCCTTCTGCAGCCCAGTCGTGTTGGTTGTGAAGGCTTCCCAGACTTCAATGGCGCTGAAGGCGATGTCAACCAAGAAGGACGAACCCTTGAGGAACGTCTTAGGTTTCATCTTAGACTGGCGCATTTTCAAGAGGCCGGTTGAGAAATCCGGCAACGACGGCTTCAGGCTCCGCTTCAGGCCTGCAATCAGCCTGTTCCGGCCAACATGGAGGACCTGGTCTGCGGCGAGCAGCAGAGAGCCGCCCGTGTACTGGAGCCTTTTGGTTGCCAGCTTGGTGCTGAAGCGCTCTTTGCGAAGCTGGAGGCCCTTTTGAGCCGACCTCAACAGTTTGATGTCGCAGCTTTGCCGTCCGTCTCTTTTCTGCAGACGGGGGCCGCCGCAGTACGATTTCCAGAACCTTGCGAACGCTTCCACCCGGCTCTTGTCTTTGTAACGCTTGTTCTGGGCGTCATTCCATGCCTTGTGGTCTTTGGGAAAGCCGGCAAATACGGGTTGTGAGACGAGACGAGCTGCTCTGCCTAGGAATAGATCTTTATCGTAGTCGGGATTCGGCTTGAAGCCGGCTGGTGTCTCGCCTCTCATCCATTTATCCATCATGTCGGGCGTGATCTTCTTGTTTGCTTCCACCTCGACATAGCCCTTGATCTGCTTCAGATCGATGGGTCCCAAAGTAGCGAACTCGAACTCGGTACGGACGTAGTCCTTGCTGCCAACGGCATTCTTAGGAACCCAGGGACCCAGAGTCTTCTCGACGCTCAGCATGTTTTCAGTGGCGTGGATGAACCAGATGCGGCCTGAGCGCTTCCCCTGATTTGTCGCAAACTCTTTTGCCACCGCAGGGCTTTCCGACACGGAGACAAAGAAAGTCTTGTCAAAGTTTGCCTTGTGTACATGATCCCACATGGAGAGGCCGGATTCCAGATCTTTGAGCGGTATGTCGACATTGTTATTCATATACTCAACCATTCTGCTGGACATTCCTCCTGCTTGCTTGATCTGGCTCATCGTCCGGCTGTCTCCGCGAAACACAACTTCGACCTTGGGCCCGACGACTCTGATGCCCTGTTCACTGAGGCTGGTAGTGAAGTCCTTAAGTCTGTCGGATTTTGGATTCGGTGCCGGCGAGCCTGGAACTGCACGAGAGTCGTCCTTTGCCGACACTTGACGTTTGAAGAGCGCGCCTGATGGCCGCCTATAGGCCAGACCACGGAGCAGCAACAGGAACGTGACTACGACGAAACGATGCATCTTCAACAAGGAGCTGTCCGCCGAGTGAGGACGAAAAGAAGGTGATCAAATTTCGGTGATGAGACTATTAATCGATGCCACTTGCTAGGTATTAATATTGAGTGGCATTGATTCCCCATAACAGGGCTGACGCGCGTAATATGAGTCGCCATCGACAGTCAGCCCTACGCCAGACTTGACTCTAGATGTGATCTAGCCGACGTCGCCTACAGCCTGACTCGAACTCTGGGTCGTCAGCCGAGGACGGCAGAAGAGGCTCCGAGTCTGGATTGGTTGCCTCTCATCGCGAAGAGATCTTCAGACGGTCGACTTTTCATTGCCAATGAAGACCGACGAGTTTGGAGAGTTGTGCAACTCTGCAAAGCAAGCCGACGAAGCCACTGACCGCGGCGATGCGTCAATGGCATCGGCGGAAACTAAGACGCAAAGCAAAGGAGACGGCGGAAGGAATTACAATCAGTCAATCAAAGGAGTCCAGTTGAAGATGACGTTACTACGTCGGCGGAGATTATTGGATAGCCTGTTTCCAGGCATCAGGTCTAGAATTGGCGCTGTTTTTCGAGGGCCTGACGGCTCAACTTAGATCTGGAGATGCGCGCTTGATGCACTTGGACGGATAATCAAAGTCAAGAGGATCAAGTACAAGTCGCTGAACACGTTGTCCAGCTCGAACGTAGATAAATAGCGGCTTAGGTAGTAGTAGAGCTTTATATACGGAGTTTACTATCTTCTAAAAACGGGGGAATACGACTTTATATCTAGAGGTCTATAATGCCAAAAAAAAATTAATATAGAGTACTATATAAAGGTTTAACGGGATCTCGTATTCTCTGATAGGCAAGGTATAGTAGCCGTATGCATGAGGAAAGACTTCATGTTTATACAGGACCCGGGGTTCCGTCAGCTTGACTTACACACTCATTTTACACGTACTCCAACGGAATGACCTCGGCCATTTCATATGATTTAACTTGCCAGTTGATCTTAATATATCGGCTGTGGTCTACTTGCTTACCCCCTCTATCTCTGTATTACCGAATTCACCGCGGCCACAACGACGCCACTGCCCACGGCGAGCCACACGTCGGAGCCCTCGGCCCGCCCAACGACACCATTCGAGTTGGCCGTAGCCGTCGGGCGAGCGTCGTCGTCGCCGCCCCCGGAGGCCGTAGCGCCGCGCGTCCCGGCCGCCGGTCGGCCGCCGGTCGTAACAGTAGTCGTTGCCTCGGCAGCAGCGGGACGCATGCCCTCGTAACAACCGGCAAAGCCAATAGTAAAGTTAAGCGGCCCCCAGGAAGCCATGGCCATCATGGCGTTGAACCAGCTCGCAGGGCATCGTCTGGCCAGCTCGACCGCTTCGGACTGGTGGGCCGACCACCACGATGACGCCGAGCTAGCGTACGACGTGAACTCGGGCAGGAGAGCAGCCGGCGCGGCTGTGGTGAAGGCGCAGAGCTGCGACTGCGTGGGAAAGGCGCACGTCGTCATGCCCACCACGTTCGTTCCCTCTGCCGTGCAGCCCTCGTAGAGGTCGGCTTCATACAACCAGAGCGCCCGCTGCAAGCTCGGTGTCGGCCGGGGCGGATCGAAGAAGCGCTCGAGGGTTGCACTCGTGCAGGAATCGTCATCGCTCGTCACCTTCGGCGTCTCGGTCGGCAAGATGAGGTCGAAGAGGGATGCCGTCGTGATCGAGGCCTTGAGCAGGAGGATTATCGACAGTGCCCCGGGTCTCATCATGTCGGATGACGGTTTCGGTAAAGAAACGGAGAGGCTTTTGTTTCAATGGTAGAGAAAGAGGGGGAGAGAGAGGTAGAGGTTAGGGTAAATGGCACTGGAAGAGAAAGGGGAGTGAAATCTTCACAGGCGAGTTATCGCGAAAGAACGGCGAGTAAATAGAGGGCTTGGCAACTTGGACCCTCTTATCGCCCCTTTTCTGCATTTCCACATGTCACTGCCCAATAAGCCATATGTACGACTTACGATATGCCTAGGTGTCTTTACGTATATATATATATATAT
>LAZP02000333.1:665-22647 GCA_001272575.2 Ophiocordyceps unilateralis | reverse complement strand
TTTTTTTCTTCTTCTTTCCCCCGAGGCCAGTACGATCGAAACTAGTCAAACTAGAAGAAACAAAAGTGAATCTAGAGTCTGGGATTCTTTTTTTCGACTTCTCTTAAACGGAACGGGGGGGGGGGGCTCTTTGGTTGTTGCTTTACTTGTAGAAATTCCCCGAATCGGTTTTAGCTCCGGTTCCGGGAGAGGCATGCAAATTGTACTCTTTGCAAGTCAAATTCGGTGGGTGGCTGGAATAGACAAGTGTGGGCATGGGAAGATTCTTCATCCACGTGGGAACCTTTTATTCTCTGTGTCTGGCCCGTACACGTGTCCGACATGTGGCCTTTTTTCCATCAGACAATGTGTAGATTGATTTCCCCCCCCTTATTCATAGTGGAAAGAATCCATCATGTAGCAATAACCAATTCGTCAACGACGGGATAAGGGGAAAGGGGGGAAAGGGGGAGGGAGGGAGGAATGTCAAACCACCCAAAAAACCTCTCCCTCCTAATACAAGCTAGCCGACCAACCGTACGCGTCACCGGCCGTAGCAGCACTCAACCAAAAGAGAGAAAAGAAAGAAAAAAAAAGCGTGTACGAGGCTGAAATCGATCGACACACTTGTAAAAGAAAAAAAGGAGCGGCATCGTGTGGCTGAAAGAGAGACAATGGGGCCCCTTGCGACTGGACACATGGTGTCTCTCATGCCATGACCAAAAAAACTTGGTGCCTATCCGGTGCGTGCTACGGTAGCGTGCTGCTGTCTTGACGTCGCCCCGGCAGGAATGAGATTCCTCTCCTCGTGCCGTTCACGAGGCGCACAGTAAAAGACCGGAAGGAGTCTAGCGCTTGTTCTATGTCAAAACCCCACCCTTCCAACTTTTGATTTCTTGACTTCTCCTGATAACCTGCGTTGCGGTGCACCTGGTATCAGACCGTCTCTCGTCATCCCCCATCCGACAACCTGTTGGTATACTTTTTGAAAGGTGGTTTGATGAAAAGACCATCTTGCTCCCTAGTCAAAGACTTCTCTTGTTGGAATCCCTTCTCGTATTGTCGGTGGCCGGCTTTTGACTGTCTTGAGAGTGCCTATATAGCGGGGCATGGCTCGAGGTAGATAGACCTAGGTATGACGACAACAGTCTCAAGACAGTAGCAAAAGTCTCACCCGGGGGGGAAGCTGAGGTGACCTATTTGAAAGCCAAGGAAGAGAAGAGAATCGGGTCCTGGATCTTGATCTGGACGCGCTACAGCCGGATCTCTACGAAGCCGAAGCCGTGAGAAGTCTCGGCTCGAGCGTTGAAGTGTTCCGTACTAGTACAATCTCGGGCAGCGGAATTGTTGTAAACTGGGAGCAATGGCTCTTTTTTTTTAAAAAACATATATATAGATCATGTTAGGGGTTGAAACAAGCTGCATGCCGGATACCAAATCGGCAGCAGAAAAAGACGACGGGATGAAGGAACCCGCCTACGGCTTGGCGGCAAAGTGCTTCGCAAACCACTCCCGCGCGCTCACCATCTCCTCGGGCCGAGATAGGGCCTTGGACGTAGCCTTCTTCAGCTCGACCGCCGTGTCCGTCTCGCTGGGCTCGGGGCCAAAGTAGAGGCCGTCGGTGGTCTGGGTAAAGGCAAACATGAGCTTGACGTCGTTCAGCTCGGGAATGCCCTTTGTGTCGAAGGCCTCCCAGTTGGGCAAAAGCGGCTCGAAGCGGGCTTTCTTGCCCGTGGCTGCTTCAAAGGCGGCGACGAGCTGGTCAAAGGGTATCATGAAGCTGGCACCGTGGATGACGCGGCCGTCGTACCGCTCCGGATCGAGAAAGATGCCGTGGACAATATCGCCATAGTCGTCACCGATGCTGACGAAGGGCACCTCGTTGGAGCCGCCCCAGTTGGGCACACGGAAGGTCAGGTAGCCGTCGTCGTCGGGGAAGTATGGGAAGCCGCCGAAGATGGGGGCAGCCTGTTTGTCGAGAAAGTTTTCGAGGTACCAGGCGGCGTTGATGGGCGTCAGTGTTTTGAAGTGGCCGCGCCGGCGGGCGTACGTCTCGATTTGGTATTTTGCTATAGGGCGGAGTTTGGCCACCTATTTCACCACGCCCAGTCATCAAGGGGAGACTCACACTCCATGGCCTTCAAATTGACCTTGCCGCCCGTCATCTCGAGGCATGGCGGACCGGAGCTAAAGACGAGGTGCTCAATACCAGCGTCGACGGCGGCATCGACGATGGCCTTTCCCAGATCAATCTCAGTCGGCGCATCCGGCTGCCTAAAGAGCGCATCATCCGAGTTGAGGTTCACAAAGGCGCCCCAGCAGTCATCAAAGGCGCGGCGCATCTGCTGGCGGTCGAAGCCATCGGCCTGAACAACTTGAGCGCCGGCCTCTGTCAGGGAACGGCTGGCATTGGATCCGGGGTTACGGCTGATGGCGCGGACGCTAAACGAGGTGCGGTTCTGAAGCAGCGAGCGGGCGACGGCGCCTCCCTGCTTGCCGGTGGCGCCGAAGACGGCGATGGTCTTTGTGTTGGACGCCATTGAAGGTCGGAGAGAGAAGAGGGGTGAGATAGGCGTCTACAGAGGCTACTTATGCGTATACGAGCCGGCGGGCGAGGACGAGACGAGGCGCTGCAGCGGCTTGCAGGACAGGATGCGGTGCTTCGTGACGGGCTGACGTGGGGGGGGGGGGGGGCGTGGAGACGGACATGTTGATGGATGGTTGGTTGACTGGGATGTCTGTTGGTTTTGGCGTTACTTTGCTTGTGAGAGGGTTTGAGCTCGGATTGAGCAGAGATTGGCTGGATGGTGAAGAAGCCATCGTGGAGAAGAAGCGGCTGAAGAAGGCTCGGGGCTGACGGTTGAGTTTCAACGAGTGAAGGCTTCCGTCTCGGCTCGGACCAATTTCGCGGACGAGATAGAGTGGGAGAGAGTAGGGAGACGGAGAGAGAGAGAGAAAGATGGGGGATGTGCGTGGCGTGCCATCGTGGTGGGCAATCAATTCATGCGTGGTGTGCATCATACTGTGTGCACGGCATATTTTGCTACTGGATGCAACCCAACCGGCGTCGCATCGGCTCGGCTCGGCTCAACCTCGCGCTCCGAAGTTCCGTTCCTGCCTCCACAGCTATGTACCTAGGTAGGTAGGCAGCAGCAGCCCCTCGACTTCAACCCCCAACTCACTCAACACCACCATCTCAACTCCATCCTCATCCTCATCTTCGTCATCGTCATCTTCGTCATCTTCGTCATCATCTTCGTCGTCGTCATCGTTCATTTCATCACTCGCCGTCGCCATCGTCATCAATACCCGTATTACACATCATATGCACCATCAAACCGCCATGCCGCCGCCCCCAGACGCCTCCTTCCGCAGCCACACGCTCTGCACCTCTCGGCTCCCTCCTCTCAGCCAGCGCCGCTCCAGCATCTTTCCCCTGGTTGTGCCACCGCCGTCCAATGAAACGCTCGCAGCACTGCCGCCCTCTTTCAACCCCTGGCCCGAGTCTGCCGCGTCGGATCGTTAGGATGCCAACGACTGCTCCGCCCCGGCGCCATCGTCACCTTCCCTGCATGCCGGTTTCCTGCTGCCCGCCTCTCAGCCCAATTCTGCTCGCGCCTGGAGCCATGGGAGGCTCCCAAGGCCCGACGATGGGACCAAGTCTCTCTGGACCTCGGCTGTTTCCTCGTCTCCCCCGCCGGGCCCCGAATCAGGCGAATTTCTTGACTTGCTCGACAGGGGTTTGCAGCTGGCTGGTCCTGAAGAGGAGCCATCGCATCCCCCTGTTCATGTTCTCGCCAGTCCCCGCAGCACTTCGTCCAAGTATCCTTCCGAGGGTCATGGCTCCCCGAACCTGCACTCGCCCTCGTCCACGGTGCGCGTCAACAGGCTGAGCCCGTCCGACTTGTCGTGTTTCGCCCGCGGCAACCACCGTCTCTCATTTTTGCGCTCCACCTCGTCGGCGTCGGAGAAGAATGCGGCGGCGACGGACAATCATGAGGCCATGGACGAGGCCACGGCGGCCATCTCCAGATGGCGAGACGAGCCTCGGGCCCACAACAAGTATGCGCTTGTCGACAGCTCCGACATGTCGTCTTGCGATTCCACCTCCCAGCGAGAGAACCGCCGAGTCTTGGACCTCGACTCCACCACCCAGCGTGAGAGCCCCAAAGCCTTGGACCCGGCCGCCTCCGCAACCGAACTCGGCAGCCCCGATGGTCCGAGAACCGAGTCGGGAGGCACGTGGGACAGCATCGGCTACGTCAAGAACCAATACGACGGCGTCGTCGACATCGGTCACCTCAAGGCCTCCCGCTCGACTTCGACGACAACGCCCCCTCCCCGCCACTTCAAGCGCAAGGCATCCATTTTTTCGTTGCCTAGTTTCTCCATGCCCCTGACCAAGCGCCGCCGGCTGGCAAACCTCCGTAAATGGGCCACCGATATCTACCATGGCGGCGGTCGCCGTCTCAGCCACGCCTACCACAGATGGAGACAGCAGAGGGAGCTCAACCGCAAGTTGTTTGAAGACTGGCGGGCCAAACGCCGCAGGGAGCGGCCCGCGGACCCGCTCCCGGGAAAAAAGTCGAAGCCGCTCGGCTTCGGCCTGTTCACCGTGGACCGCAGCCGTCACGGCAACGAGGAATGGTGGAAGGAGGGAGTCGCCAAGTATCGAGCTCCGAGCTGGATGCAGTTTCAGAAGTAGGGCGGGCCGATGGCGGAACGGGCCGATACGCGCTTGCGGGGCTAGGACTGGTCTGCGGGGCCAAGGCTCGCCGGTTCGGGCATCGGAGCTGTATATATAGCAAGTAGGTAACCAAAAGAGTGCGGGACAGACAGAGAATCAGAGGAAGACGGAAGGGGAGCGGCAAGCAGCAGGAGAAAAAAAAAAAGGCAGAGAGCATCACTGTGGAATGAAGCCAAGAATAGGTATATAACCAACGGAGACAACCGTCTACAGCATGTATCTGAATCTGCCCGTCGTTGTCGTTGTCGTCGTCATAGCCGCCGTCGGATCCCCCCTGCCATGGCCAACCAGCCGCTCCCTTTCCTCGGCGAGCTTATCATCGTCGGCCCTGTCCATGTGCCGGTTGTGACGGCGCAGCAAGCGGCGCAAGATCAGGCCCAAGACGGCAACGGCGCTCATAGCACAGGCACAAACCAACATGCCGGGCGTGTAAAAGGGGGCGTGGCGGGCGGGATAGAGACGCGTCCCGATGAGAGGCCCACACTGGCCGACGAACTGCATGAGGGCAAAGGCGGCGCCCTGACGATGGCGACCGGGCTGATTATTGATATTCCAGGTGATGATGAGGGTGACGACGGAGAAGAAGCCAGCGGCGGCAGGGAAGAGAGCGAGATAGCGCAGCAGGGGCGGCAGGCCAAGGAAAGGGGCGGCAGCGAGCAAAGCATAACCGGAAGCCGAGGCTACGGCGTGGGCCACCAGCGGAGCGGTACGATCACGTAGCCGATCGGAAGCACGAGCGGTGACGAGGACGGTGACGAAGGCGAAAAGAAAGGGCGGTGCGGAGAGGGCCTGCGCGACGACGGATCCGTGGCCCATGTCCTTGACGAGGAGGGGGAGGAAGACGGGTAGGGAGGCGTAGGCCATGTTGGCGAGAAAGAAGATGGCGGCGGCGATCCAGATGACGGGGTCGGCGAGGACGTGTGTCTGATGATGATGATGATGATGATGATGATGGTGGTGGTGGTGGTGATGGTGTAGAGGAGAGTCGGAGAGGAGGCGCACATGGGCCACCCGTCGTTGGCGACTGGATAGGAAGCTTGCCGTCTGAGGCGAATCGGGGATCATGGTCCAGGCAAAGACGGAGGCCATGACGGAAGGGAAGCCCTCGGCGAGAAAGAGGAGTCGCCAAGGAGCGATGGGACTGAGCGTCGCGAACCGAAGGATCAGCCAAGCGAGAGCAGAAGCGAAGCTCGAAGCCAGCGGAGCAGCTGATTCAACCAACTCCCCCCCCTTTTCGTCAGCCTCATATCTCTTCAAGGGGAAATGATGCATGTTTTGCCACCTCACGATAACAAGCTTATATCCTCCGGCCTCATGGACGCAAAAAAAAAAAAAAAAAAAAAAACCACTAACCGGAGATGAAAACGGCCGTCCT
Organism: Ophiocordyceps unilateralis; assembly: GCA_001272575.2. Lineage (NCBI taxonomy): Eukaryota > Fungi > Ascomycota > Sordariomycetes > Hypocreales > Ophiocordycipitaceae > Ophiocordyceps > Ophiocordyceps unilateralis. Next base: position 16,546 of record LAZP02000333.1, on the reverse strand, counting down.
CAGCGCCAACTCATCCCTCCTAAAGAACAAGGCAAGATAAAGCGGCAAGCCGGTGAAGCCAGCCTCACCCAAAGCCAGCACAACACGCAAGGCCACAAGAAAGGGATACGACGGCGCGACAGCCTGCAAGGAAGCAGCGACACCCCAGACCAAGACGAAGGACGAGACCAGTACGTGGGCGGGGACGAAACGCCATAGTAGCGCGAGCCATTCGAAACTGATGTAGGATAGGTAAAAGGCCGTCAGGCACCAGTCGTACCAGTCGTTTCGGGGAGGTGTCGTTTGGAGATGGTCGTCCATGCCGCCGATGCGAGCGTTGCCTATGTCTGCATTTTTTTTTTTTTTTGGGAAAAGGGGAAGGGGAGGGAAGGGCACCCTCGTGAGTATGGCGTCTTGTTTGGGTTCATGGGAAAAGAGGGAAAAGGGGGGGAGGGGGGGAATCGTACTGGATCGGTCGAGAAAGCTGAGCATGTAAAGCAGAGCGACGAAAAGAACCAATTTTCGGTCCAGTAACCGACACACCTCACGCTCCTCATCCGCAGTAAACAGCTTCGTCGTCGTCGCAGTCGACCGCGCCACCATCAACTCAACCTCCTCCTCCTCCTCCTCCTCCTCCTCCTCCTCTGCACCACCACCATCATCACCACCACCATCATCGGACTCGTCGAAATCCAGCTCGCGACCACCCGTCTGCGCAAAAGACGGGCTCAACACCCGCTCACTCGGTGCCATGTTTTGTTTTCCTCTTTGGCGGCCTTGAACGGGGGAAAATAATCCAAACCGGCGCTCGGGAAAAGGAGGCGGGCGGGGGAAGGAGGGATAAAGAGGCGAGACACGTGACGTCTATATGCATTGATCTGGAATCTTTTCCCGATATAGGAAAAGCTCAAATGACACGGATTGCAAACAAAGGTTGTTGTTTTTGATTTCCTTTTTTTTTTTTTTTTTTACATCCGTGCGGGAAAAGGAAATGCTGGCGCTGTAAACGGCTTCGGCCGCGCCTTACCATGGGGCTTCTCGGTCGCGGGCCGCGGAGCCGACTTTCGGCTCCGGGTGGGGCTCCGAGGCGCCGGACTGCTTCGGGTTGATCCGCAGTGGCACGGCCTGTGATCCCCGTGCGGGCTCCTCCTTTTCCTCCTCCTCCTCCTCCTCCTCCTCGTCTTCTTCTTCTGCTTCTTCTTCTGCTTCTTCTTCTGCTTCTTCTTCCCCAAAGACCCGATCCTCATCATCACACACAACCACGTACCACCGCACCTCCTCCCCCGGCTGAAGCTTATCCCTCAACATGTCGAACCAAGCTCGTCCTCCTCCTCCTTCGTCTCGATAGGCTGTCATGGCGTCTGCCACGTCGACGCTGAGGTCAACGCGGACGACAAAGTCGGCGACGTAGGCATACGGCCGCGTCGCGCTGACCGAATCCTGCACGTCGTACTCCTCCAACAGGTGCATCGGCTCGTCGTCATCGTCCTTTCGCCGCGGCACAAAGTCGAATTTTTCCTCCATTTGTTCTCGAAGCTGCGCCGAGCTCGTCCGTCCCATGACCCAGTCCGGCGCCACGTCCTCGAGGTCGTTGAGCAAGACGAAGACACGGATTTTTTGTCGTTGCCATCGGAAGCCGTGGCACAGATATGTCGGCATCGTCTTCCTCTTCTCTTCTGCACCGTCTGCGACCGGCTTGCCTGATTTTGCACCGCCCGCCGGGGGGGAAGGCTCATGGCCGGTCCGGGTTCGACGGCTCCGACCGGCCTCTTTGCCCAATGTCCAACGACGGCCCGGTTTCCTCACCTCAGACTCGGCAACTCTTTACTCACAGTAATCCCGAGCTTCGAGGCTGTGGCTGGTTGACCACGAGACGGAAAAAGACGAGACCAGCTGGACATAGAACGAACTAAAGGAAGAGGCAGAAGAAGAAGAGAGATGCTGCCAGACTAGTCATCTGACCCGGGCCTTGCTATTACGAGTTAGTTCCTTCTTTGGCTGCCGCTACTCCGACGCCTCCGAAAGACCCTAACCCTATGGCAGCTGGCATACTACCTACCTAAGTAGGTAAGGTAGGTAGCTTGTTGTCTTCACAAAAGCACACTGCTCTCCGTACCTTCTCTTGATCGTTGTCTAAAGCTCCTCTTCGGACCCAGCCTGTAAACCTCCTTTGTTGTTCTTATGTCACGAACATGATGCCCCAATCAAACCTGTCTCCCCCTTTCCCGCTGTCAATGGTTTGCAAAAGCCAGGGATCCGACACGCACTTTACGCTTCATGACCGTCCTGTTTCCCCCCCCAAAAAAAAAGAGAAAAAAAAAAAGACAGAAATGGGCATGGAGAAAATCGTCATCTTCATCCACATAGCCTCTCGTATTACTCCGGTCCCAGCTCCATCAGCTCCCTCTCCTTGGCTGCCAGGAGCTCCCGCATCTGCTCCGCCTCCCGTTCGAGCGCCAGCCTGCGCTCCGCCTTGAGCCTATCCGCCTCCCCTGCGTCGCGCCCAATCCCCGGGACCGCCGGCTCCGACGTCGCCGCGGGACTGAGGCTCGGCCCCGGCGCTCGCAACGGCGGAAGCGTGTACTCTCCCAAGTCCGCGCTTCCCCTTCGGCTCCTCGGCGGATTCTCGTGCGCAAATGGAGGGTTCAGGATGGCCTTGATCGACGAAAGTCGCTTGGCGCCGTCGTAGCCGCCGTCCGTCACGCTGCCGGCTTCCGTCTCCGTCGCGGAAAAGGATCGCTTGCGGCGAGAGGAAAGGAACGACGCTGGCGACTTGGGCGATTGCCCGTCGGACGGTATCGTCGTCATGGGCGCCAGACGATTGTCGTCGTTCAGGGGGCTCGGCACGCTTCGCAGATACCCGCTCGGCTGGTGATAGGCCGCGAGATGCGAGGCGCACGGCATGGGCGAGCTTTGTCCGCTCGACGTCGTCACCGGCTCCGGCTCAATGGTCAGCGGATGATCCGGTCGCCGCCGTACTCCCAGGTTGATGGACCCGTCCTCATTTTCCGTCCCCCGCTCCGACGTCTTTTCCAGGCTGCGCGCGTCGGTTGATTCAGCCGACTCGTCCTGCTCCTCGTCCTGCGACGCGGGAATTACCCGCTTGCGTCTCTTGATGGTCGCCTTCTTCATCGTCACCGGCCTGTGCACGCCGTGGAGTTTGTAGTAGAGTCCTTCTCCGGTCGTCAGCCCTGCCCGCGCCTAATCATCGTCGCGGCAAACTCACCACAGGCGTTGCAGATTGTGTGCCCACTCTCGTCTCTCCGCCACAGGGGCGTGATCGTCGTCCCGCAGTTTTGGCAGGCAATCACGACCGTCGCGTCCTGCTCTTGAGCCTGGAGAGCGTTAATGTCCATCGGCGATGGCTCGTCCGTCGCCCCGTCCGAACAGCCCTTTTGCCGCTGCGTCACGCTGACCTGCGCGCTCTTGGATACGCGGTTGTTGTAAGCCGGACAGCCATTGCAGCCTTCAGCCCCGCCGGTTCCGTTGCAACGTCCACCGCCGGGGCAGGTTCCCGTCGGCGTTTGTTCCGCCGACACAAACGTCGCGCCGGACAAGCTGGGAGACGGCTGAGACGCCGAGGCCGGGGTGGTCTTGGGGGCAGGGCGAGGCTGCGAGGTCGAGACGACATTGGCGGCTTTCTTGAGGCTCGTGGGCCGCGATGTGTTTCTGGCCTTGAGATACAGACCGCAGGCGTTACAAATTGTCGCACCTTGGGGAGACCGTCGCCATAAAGGGGTTCGAGTGGTGCCGCAATTGCTGTCATGTCCCCATCAGCACACAGACTGCCTCATCTACACGCGTCATCCGGCTGACCTGCAAACCTGCCCTCCATGGCCAACGGCCGCCTTCGCGCCGCCTTCGTCGACGGCAGGACTGAGGCTCGGCCCCTTTGAGGAGCGGGCATCGGCACTGCTCGGAAGGGCGCTCCGATTCGTAGCCGCGTGCCTGTTCGGAGAGGCGGTGCCGCGGGAGCGCCTGGACGCCGTCGTGTTTGTGTCGTTGTCGAGCGGTTGCCGCGCTCGGGCGTCACCGGCGGCCTCGCGCGGCTTCGATGACGTGGGCCGAGACGGGAGAGCAGTCCGCATCGAGCCGGGCTCTCGGGCGGGGGTCGTGGAGCCCGAGGGCTGCGATATCTGGCTCATCACCATGCAGCAAAGCGGCTGACGACGACGACGACGACGACGACGACGACGACGACGACGACGAGACGACGACTCGGCGGTTTGAGGCGAGGGACCATGAGCGACGAGGATGACTTGGTCGGCGGTGGTCGTGGTGGCGGACAAGGGCGTGCCCAGTCCAGCCCAGGGATGTGGCTCGATCAAAAGGGGGAGCGAAGAATGGCCGAAGCGAGTCTGTCGTCGAGCTAGGCGACTAAGAGAGACGGATTGACGCCTCGACAGGCTCTCAACCGTGCCTAGAAGCGCGAGTCCAGAATGACGAGGTGAGGACCGACGATGCGAGGTGGCCTCACGGCTCCATGAAACCTTGCTCCGACTGCCCCGTGCCTCTCTTGTGGCCGTGACGTTGCCAGGAGGTCTAGAGTGTCTGCAGACTGTAGGTAGGCAAGTCCGTGGTGCACGCCCTCTGCTGCGAGGAGGGTCAGACAGACCAATGGCCGCGCTGCTTAGTCCTGAACTGTGACAACTGCCGGGCCGTCATTGGCCGAGCTTGCCCAGCCGGCTGGCGCTAAACGCAGCGCGGGCCATCGGATGCGCTAGTCCTGATTTGGCGCGTCACATACTAGGTAGGTAGGTAGGTAGGTAGGTAGTAGCAGGTATGTGTGTGCTTTGCCTCGTAGGTAGTTGGAGTATTCGTCTTTGCCTCTTACCAGGTAGGTAGGTACGAGAAAGACGTGTTACGGGAGCCTACGGGCAGGTATCCCGAGACTCAGACACTCGTCGTGCTGATCCCACCCCCATACTCATACTACCCACCTACTGCCTACTTAGCAGGCTCGGAGCTGAGGCTGAGCTGCAGCACACTATCAGCTCTTCTGCTAGCAAATCTTATCTCGATACGCCCAGATCGGGCCCCTTGGTCTTTACATCTTGGCTTCCCATCCGGGCATTGCTGACTCGCTGAATGCGGCCATGCCACGACTCGCTTAGAGGGGTACTGCCAGTACCTGCATGTCGCATCTTATCTCTCCTTGCATCTTTACCTTACACATACATACCTACATAGATAGATGCACGGCCTACATCTACACATATGTAGATATCTGGATATGTAGGTATCCACCACGTGCATGGCTTATCTTATCTTCCCATCACCTCTCCATCATCTCCATCGACGACCCCAACGTCGAATGCCGCCCTCTCGGCAATCGGCCCACGGCATTCGCGCCCCCTCGCTGCTCAGCCCTGTCCTCCACTCGGTCCTCATCTTAACTCTTTCAGACGTCTAGACCCAGCAATGTCGTCCGACGTCGATCCGCTCAAGTGGGAGTCGGCGCCGTCCGCCTCGCTCGCCTCCATCCCCCAGAAGCGCTGCCTGGACGAGGGCCACAGTCCCGCCGTCTCGTCGCCGCTCAACGCCGAGGTCAAACCGCAAGAGGACACGTCGCAGCCCAGTCGGCCCAAGCCCTCTCGTGCCAAGAAAGATTCGCTCAAGAAGCGCGAAGCCAAGGGCGCCGACAGCGGCCCTGCCACGCCCGACCATAAACCCACGCCCGACCAGAAGCTGGGCGATTCCGCACCCTTGCGCTACAAGCTCGCCCCGCCCAAGCCGTCCGACTTTGATCTGCCCCGCGGGCCCTTCTTGACAGTTCATCACGAAGTTGTAGCTCCAGACGGCCGAACTATCGAATTCCTCGAGACGTCAGAACAGTAGGCCTTACCTCTCTTCCTTGTCGACTCTTTCGATTCACTCTCGCTAACCCGCCCGTAGCGTCTTCAACAAGAAAAACTTCCGTTACACGCACTGCATAGCCGATCCCCTCTTCCGTTCCATCATTTACTATCGCCAAACGGAGCCCGAGCCATTCGGCCCGCGGCTCAGCTTCGAAGATGCCGCCACACACGTCTTCTTCGACCGGTCGGCCCTGCAGATCACTACAGACAAGGGCTTCCGCATGGCGAGGGCCAACGTCGCCGTACGTGAAGGCCGCTGGTATTGGGAGTGCAGGATTCTCCAAGGTGTCACCACCGCGCAAGATGGCAAGCCCCAAGGGGGCAGGCACGTGCGCATGGGTTGGGCTAGGCGAGAGGCTTCTCTCGATGCTCCCGTAGGCTTCGACGCCTACAGTTACGGCATCCGCGACGTCTCAGGCGAGAGGGTGCACATGTCGCGCCCCAAGGAGTTCTTCCCCCCGGGTGAGGGCATCCGCGAGGGCGACGTCATCGGCCTGGAGATACAGCTGCCATCGGAGCATCTGCACCGCAAGGTCATGTCCGGCGACTACAACCCGGCCGTTGACGCGGCCGACGACGAGCCCTGGCTGGCTGCGGAACCGCCCAACATCGTGCGCGATCGGGTGCCCATCCGCTTCAAGGCCCACACGTATTTCGAAAAGATCGAGTATCACTCCACCAAGGATTTGGAGGACCTGATGAATCCGTCCCCCATGGGCACCGGCCCTTCCTCCTCGCAGGCGCCCAACCCGAACCACCCCTCGGCCGCGCTGCGCACACTGCCCAACTCGTGCATCCGCATCTACAAGAACGGCGTGCTGATGGGCACGCCCTTTGAGAATCTCCTCGGCTTCCTACCACCGGCCTCACGGCCCATGCCGCAGGTCGGCGCCCGCGAGGGCCTCGACGACGGCATGTTAGGGTACTACCCTGCCGTCAGCGTCTTCCGCGGCGGCGCCGCCGAGGTCAACTTTGGTCCGGACTTTTGGTACCCGCCGCCCGAGTACGACTCGACCAACGGCGAGGTGGACATGATTCCCACCGACGAGCCGCAGCAGTCGCGCGTTCAGGCCGTTTCGGATCGTTACCGGCAGCAGATTGCCGAGGATATCGTCTACGACATCATCGACGAGGTCGACTTTTGGATGGCGGATGGCGGCGCCGCGGCCTCCGACCAGAATGGTGCCCAGGGCCTGGGCACCAGCGGCGCTCCCGTCATGGGGCCGGGGCGCGAGGAGATCAAGGAGTTGGTGCAGGACTACTAGGCACGGCTACTGTTATAACCAACAAGAGGCGGAGATCGATCGTCACCATTGGAATTGTAGAATAATTCGAGATACCCCCATTTTGATGAGATGCCCCTGCCCAGGTGTGTAACATTCTTTATGATAGCAGGGCACAGAACAGCTCATGTTTTAGTTATGTAATGATTTCTTTTTTTACACACGGGCCGCGCTCTCTCGACACAGTTTAAAAGAAAACGCCCGATGACCCGAATCATGCATCATGACGGCATTAAAGGGAGAAATGAAAAGCGTCAAGTGCTGCGACGCTCGACAGGGAGCGGTTTCCGCAGCACGGGAGATGGCCCTGACGACACAGAGCAGTCCCGCGCCGACGACTCAGGGGCCGGCAGCGCAGGATCGTCGGCAAGCTCTTCAATCCGATCGGCACCGTCGACGGCCTGCGAAGAGCGTTCGCGCTCCAGGCGCTCTTCGCGGCCGCGCTTGTGGCAGTACCACAGAACGAAAAGGAGCACTGGATACGATTCAAGTCAGCGTAAGAAAGAATAGCGGTTTATGTTGAATGCAGTGTAGGAAACGTGGAGGTTGAGAGAGAGGTGAAGCTCTTACAGGTCAGGGCAACGCTCCATATGACATTCATGCCGATGAAAGCCGGCCAGCGCGTCTTAAGCACCTCGACAATGGCCCTAAGCATGCCGACGATGGCGCCGGGCTTGGTGACCAGCTCGGCGAGATTATGCGGCACGAGAACCTTTTTGGCGACGCCCTTGATTCCTCCCCCAGTGTCCGTCTTGATGCCCTGGCTGGCGGCGGCGGCGGCGAGAATCTCGGGCCCAAGGCTGTTGGTAATCTTGTCCGGAAGCTGGACAACGAGCTTCTTGAGCGACGACGGCAGCTTTTCGAAGCCCCTGGAGATGGTACCATCGCGGTCCTCTACCAACTTCTGCAAATCGTCCACGGCCGTCGGCACGCCGTTGACCAGGTCCTTGAAGACCTGCGTGAAGTTCTGCAGCAGCGTCGACGAATCCGTCGTCACCACCTTGTTATTCCGCGCGCTGAGGTTCAGCCGATCCAGCACACGGCTTAAATCTTTCGTCTCGCGTTCGCCCTCATCCGGCGACACGACGCCTTGTGGCGGCTGCAGACCCGAGTCTGTCTTGCGATAGCGCGTCAAGAAGACGGAGAGGCGACCGGCCGGCTTGGGCGCCGTTTCGACGGTCGAAGAGGAAGCGTCATTTTTTTCAACAGTCGGCTTCTGTGCTGCTGCCGACGTCGCTTCGTTGTCCGACGATGGCCAGTCGAGTTCAGCTGCTGATTCCGTCCGAGTGGGCAGACGCGGCACCGGCCCGTCATCGCGGGATAAGAGGTCCTTGAGGAAGGATTCGTCGTCGGGACGGAGAACTGCGGCGTCGTCGTCGACGTTGACGCCCAAGGACTCGGCCACAGGCTTGGCCGATTCTTCCGCTTTCTTCTCCGCTCTGTGCTTCTTGACCTTTCTGTATGTGAAGTACTCTAGCATTGTTGATGTGGCGCCTGTGGAAAGGGAAATGGGGAAAAACGGTAAGACGAGGTTGTGAGAAAGGAAGTCTAGGACAGGAAGTGCAGGGAAGCAGGTCGTCGAGCCTTTGTAGGTGCCAGTGAGCGGTGGCGAGTTACGGCTTTGCGTGAGCAACAATAAGAGGCGAGCGTCGTCATGCCCTTCCCCTCCCACTCCCCCTCCCATTCCCCCTCCTACAGGTACTCCTTTACCCCCCTGTCCCCCTGTCTTTCAGGGCGCCTGGGCTGCCAAGCGTCCCTGCACCGCCACCGGGGTCGTGTCACAAGCCACGGCTCAGCCCCACGCTCTCCGGGCTTCAGGAATTTATATCACTGTGGACCAATGAAACAGGATGGATCTCCTGTTAGCGTGGTTCTCTGCCGCCAATCGTTTCGATTGTGGCGAATTGATTGAGGCAGCCGGTTGCTTACGTAACGCCATTCCGCCTGGACCTGGGTCCGTCGAGGCACATTCAGACATTCAGATCGTTATGATTGGTTGACGGCCTCTTGCTAGACTCGTCCGAGACGTCATGGCCATCGCCGATTCTCCAGCAGCCAAACGACTCCTTATTCGTCCTGGCCATTCTCTTGCTCGCCGTCGCTCCCTTCCTCGAATCCCTGATTCTCCATGACCTGGTCCGCCAGCGTGCTCCTCCTGCCGCCACCTCGTCTGCGTCCCCTCTGATAGGCCTCTGTCGAGGTGACGGCCCGCTCCCCGACAAAGCTCGTTCCCGTCCACTCTCGCGAGCACTTGGGACAGCTTGTCGTCCTGCGCACCCTCCAGAAGGCCTCCTGGCAGATGTCATGCAGCCGCAGCGTGCAGGAGGGGTCGGCGCATCGCAGTCCCGCCGTGACAATGTCCTTGCAGGCCTCGCAGAACTTGATGCGCTGCCAGTCGTCCTGGCCGGCATCGCCATCGTTGTACATGTCGATGAGCCACGGCCGCAACTCCAGCAGCGCTCGCGGCGTGACCGAGTAGAAACCGCTTTTGCTCTTCTCCAGCCACCCCCCGTCAACGAGGCCTGCCAGGACTCGCTCTACCTCGCTGTGCTTCAGCCCCTTGTCGCTCGACGGCTCGGCTTCACCCGTCCGGCTCAGCCTCCGGTTCGGTCTCGCAAACTTGATGGCCTGCATCTCCGTGATGGCGAACACCTCCATCCGCGGCCTGTTGTACTTGTCGAAGATGCCGTCGAGTAATCGCTTGATGAAGGCCAGCTCCTCGGCGTTGTATGTTGTTGCGAGCTGCGTCTGAGGGTCTGATGTGGTGTTGACGAGGGCGTAGATCCGTTGCTTCGTGAGCTGGTGCACGGTACTGCGAATCTCGTAGTCGAACATGGAGGCCGCTTCCGAGACCATGTCCAGGTATGACTCGAAAAACTCCTGGCTCACTTGCTCGGGGCGCGTCCCTCCATTCGCGCCGTTCTTCGCGTTGACGATGGCCGCGAGTATCGATTGCGACTCCTCGAATGTAACTGTGCCGCGGGCCAGGAGCGCCTGCAGAAATGCGCGGTGGCTGTCGTCGTAGCCGCGCCTCAGGAGGTCTTGTTCCATGTCGTTCAATTCCGAGTGGCCAAGGGTTGACACGGGCTGTTGCACTTAAACTCTCTAGTTGTTGAAAACGCGATTTGCGCGACGCGCTATACGCGGGTTTGTGGAGTATCGATGACCTGGGTGTAGGGTATGTTGCGCGTCCCTTGTTGCTGCAGAGTGGACCACGATTGTGATGGATAGGCCTAAAAGGGCGAAATTAACTATGTTGGAACAATATCTGTTAACCACGGTCAGACCTCCATGCTTGAAGCTCCTAAGCACGCCATTACCTCTAGTGCCAGGTTGAAGGTGGTCTCCCTTCATTCCGTATCTCTAACAAGGCACATACTCAGGACCAGGACCCGTCGACTGCAGAGTCAATACAGACATTCTCCAGGGTAGCCCCAGCTACCTCTTTCCAGCGGCAAAACATTTCTGCTTAGTCAGCCTTTACCTGCACTGCGGCTTCAGCTTCAGCTTCAAGCAACCAACTCATTATCCGCTCACGATCGACTCGGCGCAGTCTCTGTCAACAGCAGCATCATACAACAGACCCTAGGCATATCATACATCTGATAATCCCTCAGGTCGCTCTCGGACCGGGTCTCGCTTCACCGCAATATCACCGTCATCGCGCGCCGCAGGGCGAAAGGCTCACGCCGTGTCACCGTCATCCGAAAGCGTGGGGACGCACACCTCACCGGGAGCAAGCCAGACATGAGCGCCAGCTGGAGCTAGCGAATTGGCCTCGTAGTGCGTCTACGACTGCCGGTCGTCTGCTAGAAAACGCAGCTCAGTCACTTTTACGAGCCAGCCGGTGGAGGACGGAAGCAGCAGCCCCGGTGACCGAACCTGGGCAGATAGCCTCTGGACCGGCAACGCGTGACTCACCTATCATGGCTGATACTAAGGAGTTCGACGTCATCCGAGTCGCTCGGAGTGACGGCGCAGACACGGGCCCGGGATACTGGCCTTCGACAGCAGTGCCGGCCGTCAACGCGGCTAAGAAGACGGGAAAAGACGCGGTTGCTCCTCGCACCAAAGCACAGATGGTCCGCTTAGATGAAGACGACCCGAGATTCGTGGAGTGGCGGGTCAAGCTGGGCATCCTGCTGAAACAAGAGCTCGCCCCTCATCCGGACGGTAGGGTATAAGCCTTTTTCCACCAGTTCCTACCGTTTGCGATGCTAACGCGTTTTGCAGAGGGAAACTCTTGGTATGTCCACTTTCCTCGCGGATACTGGCTGTACGAAAAGTCAAAGCATCTTTGGGTTTCGGGTTACCCCGTCAAGGCCAAGCTCTTCAAGACGCCGCAAGAGTTTGGTCTTCATTTGATATGGCTCCTATCGGCGTCCATGGACTACATGGACTGCTGCTGCATTCACTGCAACGTGCCCAACCTGGCCAAGGCATCCTTTATGACCGACGGCGCGCCTGCGCTGCTCGCGAGCGCCGCGCCGCTGAAGATGCTCGGGCTGCCGCCAAAGGTGTCACCCGTTCCCTTACCGGCCATCCCTGGACAGTTACAAGCCAAACAGCCGGCTAACGGGCCCGGCTCCTCAATCGCACAAGCAACGTCGGCCTCACGAGGGGTAGCGGAGGGCCCCACGGCGGCGGCGGAACCCGCAGGCCTCAGGGTAATGTCACTTCAGTTTTCCCAAATGACGGGCGAGACGCAGCAGCAAGCCCAGACCGAGTCCCAGGCACAGACTCAGTTGCCGGCCCATGCTCAAGTCACGAGTCAGCAACAACCCAAGCCTGAGCCTCAACAACCAGAAACCCGACTGGAGAGCCAATTGCAAGCTCAGCAGGAAGCACGACCGGAACCGGAACCGAAGGCCCCTCCAATGGAATCCCTACCGCTGACCCAACCGGAGTCTCAAGCTGGGGGCCCATCGGAGGCTCGACCGGAAGCTCAGCAGCCGGAGGCCCCGACAGAGCAAAGAGCGCAAGAGGCGCGGCCAGTCCAGGCGATCAAGTGGGCTCTGCAGGCACCGCTCCTGTTCCGGGCCGGCGAACTCGTCTGGTTCCAGAACGGGAACTCGTGGCGGCTCGGGGTCATCGCCGGACCCGGCAGCGACAGCTTCCAGATGATACCAATCGGGCACGCGGCGGCACGGCAGCAAAACGTGACCAAGTCGACCAAGGAGATGCGGCCCTTTCACGCCTTTAGCGTCCCCGGGGTGATGCTCCCGGACGTGCAGAACAAGGTTTTTGACCAAGTCCCCTGGCAGGAGCTCTTCCTCATGGCCGGCCAGGACCGGGCCCGGCGCAACAATCTCATCCTCGACGCCTCCAAGATGGCGGCCTCCAAGATCGATGCCTCGTACTCCCTCTGGTGTCCGCTGGCCGAGGACGCCAACGCAGAGACGGTGTCGTACTACGGCTGCTTCTTCGGAGCGGAGCGCATCGAGGTCGGAGATTGCGTTCGCGTCAAGCCCCTCGTCGGCGACGGCAGCGCTTCCGCAGACTCGTCGGTCCTCGGCCTCACGGCCATCGTCGCTCGCAAGCCCAGTCCCGGCGCCCTCTTCTTCCGCGGCACAATGTATAGGATCGCAAAGGCAGACGGGGTGACGACGGCGCCGACGGCGGAGAGCTTGCCGCTCGCGCTCCGCGATGAGACGGAGTGGCGCCAGCGCGTCAGCCCAGGCCAGCCCTGGCGCTGGGTGCTCGTCAAGGAGGACGTCGTCCTGGATGAGCAAGCCGTCAAGGGCCGCTTCTACCCGCCCCATCGCCTCATGCCCATCCTTAACGAGCATGCTTTCAACGCCGCCGTGGCGACCGGTAATGTCGAGAGCCAGTACCCGTTTCTCAATAATCGCATGGACGGCTCCGGCGGCTACATCGGCATCAAGCCGTCCAGGCGGGATATCCTCGGCGCCTCGGTCCCGGACGATGTCGGCATCATCCTCGAGCCTTTGATCCGCGAGATGCCCTCCGTCGGTGGACAGCCTTCTACGGGGCCTGGCTGAGCGGGAAGGGGGGGGGAGGGGGGAAAGAGGTGTGGGAGGAAGACCATTCGCCGGTTCTGCGACAGGTCGCCGAGACAAAGGAAAGAAAGAAAAAAATTCAGCCGTGGCGACTCATGGTGTGCTGGCACATGTGTCGTCTCGCTGCCCCGGGACAAGGAGGGCCTCACACGATGTATTCGTAGCCTTTCTTCCCTCATCACAAGGCGAGCAGAGCTCATCCTTGACGAAAAAAATAGTATAAACAAAAACAACAAAACCCACCATTTCCTCCTCGGTCACAAGATCTGGAGTAGACGAGGAGGCCAAAGAGCATGAACCATGCAACAACAAAAGTGTCGACCCGCATGGTTTCCAATATACTTGATCCCCCGGCGGTCCTTTCCCATGGCTGGCCCCCCTCCCCGTTTCTCTCTTCTCAGCCCATGCGCTCTGCTCTCCTCGGCGCGTCCCGATGACGGCGGCGGGCTGGAAGCTGCGCCTCAACCGCGGCTGGAAACCTATCCAGCGATGTGTGTGTGTGTGTGTGTGTGTGTGTGTGTGTGTGTGTATTGTTTTTGCTTTTGTTTTTCTTTTCTTTGAGGGGGTTGGGGGTTTCCGTACCGTTACGGTACCGTGTCCATCCGTATGTTTTTTTTTATTTCCCCCCCCCCCCCAGAGTGACGCTATGAATGGAAAACATCCGACGAGGGTTACGAGAGATGTGTTCGTCTCTGTAAAGGGGGCTACTATCGATCCCGATCGAGCGGGCAAAACTTGATCCATCCTTTACTGTTGATGGCTGAAGAGAGAAAGGGGAAAAAGGGGAGGGGAGGCAGGAAGAAGAGGGAGAAAATGTGCTCGTTGTCGTTCTCGCGACTTGCAGCCCGATAGGCCGGCGGCAAGGGAAGAAGCGGTGGGTGTCGAATGGCCACGTTTATCGGATGCTAGGCGATCTTGAGGCTGTCGAGTTTGGCCCGAATCATGGTCAAGATCTCCGGATCGGGCTCTGGCTCCACCTTGCGTGGGAGGGCTCTTGGCGAATCGTCGGACACATGGTGGCCGCACTTGCGACAGGCGAATCCCATGTCGACGGCCAAGGGGAGCAGCGTCTCACAGCGGTCGCATTCGTAGCGAGGCACGCTGTCCGGGGCGAAGGCATCGCCGGGGTAACCGAAGGGATACTTGTTCTTCTTTGGTCTGGTTCCAACCAGGTGTCAGCGCGAGGATTCGGTAGCAGCAGCCTTCAGACAACTCACGGATCTCTCGGACAGTCGGTGCATCGAACGTGTGCGCAGTCTTGGCATTTTTTGCTGCCCGTCAGAAAGACGGCCTGACAAAGGTGACAGGTTCTCCGGACGCGCTGGCGGGGCTTCTTGTGGTACAAGTCCTGGCCGCCCGTCTTGCTGGGTCTCTTGAGGACGATGCCGGTGTCGGCATACGAGTAGTCGGGCATGATGGGCGGATTATCCTTTTGAGCCTGCACCATGGCCGCCCTCCTCTCGCGGCTGGCCAGCTTCTCGACCTCGGTGCGCAGGGGCGGATAGCGGGTGCATTTGGTGCAGCGGAGATGCTGGCAGTTGGGACACTCCTTGGACGTCGTCAGGGCCGTATCGCAGCGATGACAAGTTATGCGAAGACGGATGCGGATCGGCTTGTCCATACGAAGGACCGTGTCATCGGCCGATGTCCTGATGAGGTCGGAGCTGCTGATTTCCAGGCCATATCGCTCCGCCAGTTTCTTGGCCCGCTCCTGCAAGAGCTGAGAGCGGATGACCTTTGTGACGCCCTCCAAGCCCTCATAGCGGGCTCGCGCCTCGGCGGCCTTGGACAGCGGCACGGGCTTGCTGGAAGGGGGCTTACTGGAAGGGGAGGGGCGCTTGTCAGTATATACTGATCCCATGCTCGGGCTTCGCACACGGTTCGGAAGAGGGCCATTGTATGGGAATACCTCGCCTCTGCGGCGCTGGTAGTAGGCTGTAGCAGCGTCGCGGATGGTTGTCGGAGCTGCGACTTGGACGACTCGCCCCTCTTCAAGGCGATCATGACCTTTGAGATGACCCTGCCGAACCCCCTGGTCTTCTTTTCCTTTCCCTTTGGGCCCCTCGGGGCGGAAGAAGGCGATTCGGCCATTGATGGGTTGTTCTTGAAGGATTGGGTGGTGGCGTCACGGTAGCAGGTCGAGGATTGGTTGGGGGCGGTCGCCGTCGTGGTACGAAGCAAGTCAGAGGCTCTGGACAATGGAATGCTGGGTGAATGGAGTGAAGTAGATTGCAGGCGAGATCGGTGAGAGGTGACGAGACAAGCAAAGGAGGAAAAGTGCGAGAGCTGAAGAGGAGAAGGGGGGAGGGGGGGGGGAAAGAGAAGAGAGAGCCAAGTGAATGAAATCCGGGACCGAAGAGGTACCGTCGACCAGGGCTATAGTAGGGGAGCTGACTTGTGGTTGTGGAGGAGGAGGAGGAGGAGGAGGAGGAGATGGTGGAGGTGGTGGTGGTGGTGGTGGTGGTGGACGCGCTACAGACCAGGGCCGAGCCGTACCGCGGGCGTTAGCAGTAATACTAGGTAGTAGTGGTAGTAGCAGTAGTCGTCGTCGTCGTCGCCGTCGTCGTCGACTTCAATTGATGCGATTGATTGCCCGTACTAGCCGACGGCCCAGGCCCGAGGCGGCGGGCATCGTTCGTTCCTTGTGCACAAGCAAAGGCCGCTTGACAGTGTGCAGCACAGTAGTGCTAGCCCACCGGCTGCAGAGAGAAACGCGAGCGAGAGAGAGGAGGGGGGGGGGG